>WHPZ01586728.1:0-12689 GCA_016617965.1 Macrosiphum rosae | reverse complement strand
AAATAATAATAAATAAAATATTCTAAATGAAACAAAAATCTCACATGACGAACGGCCTCTATGACATTAGACCGTAAACGGTTTCGATCAAACGAAATAGGTATACCTACACCTATAATATATTGTTATCGGAGATCTCTGATGCGTCCTGCTGCAGTCGTCGCCATGATATGTGGTATAAGGTGTATATTATACAGTATATACATATATCCTTATATATTATACACACACACACACACATATATAATATATATATGTACACTTATATATACAGACGAACTTGCCTACTATTGTACACTGCAGCGTGCCGTGCACCGCGCTTTTGAAATCGAAACACGCGCGTAATTTTATTCCTAAAAATATACACTTACTATACACTCGGGTGATTTTTATTTTGATTTATTAAAACAGTTAACACACATTTTGTAATCCATACACGTCTGCCGTGCAGGCGTACGGCGCACCACGCGATACATATATATTAATATGTATATAATATATATATATATATATATATATATATATTATATACACACTGCAGCACACGGCTACTTTACGGATGGTCGTGCGCACATAGGAGACACGCCAACTCTCACACACACACACACACACACATACTCATCGTATTCCAACCTTTTCGGGCTGTAAATAATATTTTATGAACGCCTAGTCTTATATCAAACGAGCTATATTATATTCATATTATAAACATTAAACAATAATGTTATAATGTTGTTGTTGTGCACCACAGATACTGGCTTAATATGTCACCACCGTAGCGAACGATTCAAAAGCTCTTTTATTTCACAAAGGTCTGAACGTGTGGCAGTAGTTATATTTACTGTACGCTTGTTTAGTCGATGTAAAATTAAACGCGAATCGTTGCGGGCATTCGTTACTAAAAAGCCGATAAAATGCCAAAAAATAAATATATATAATATACGTCATGCGGTCGAGATTACAACAATATAGAATCAAAATGAACCGTTTGAGAGACACACACACACCGTGAACCATGGCGCGATGAAGAGGGGGTAGCTATATATTGAAACACGCGTCAAGATATAATAATATGATGTACGTATAATATATTTACAATATCCTCGGTCGTAATTCGGTCGTATCGCGACTTGCGACCGTTCAATATGTATATCATAATATGTTATGTACCTATATACCTAATATAACTCCCATATTACGACGAAAATAATATTTTTTATTTTTTTTAAATACTATATTATAAAATATTACACACATTATAATATAGGCAGTATTATTATAATACTTTAAATACTTTAATGTTATTATAATGTACAACGTTGTGTGGACTGTGGAGGCGAGGTCGGTAGGTATACATTTCCCCCTCGTCACACTCCACCCTCGACCCGTACAACAGTGTGTTAATATGATAATAATAATAATAGTAAACCGATGTCCGCCGCTGGAGCCGGAGGAGACGCGCCTCTATAAATCAATCAGTCGTGCCCGGCGCACGTCGTATCGGCGGGCACCCATCAGCCGTCGTGACCGATGCCCTACAACTGTTTACATATATTTATCTCTCGCACTCTTGCTGTCTCTCTCTCTCTCCCACTCTGACCCTCTCACTCACACCTTCTACCGATCTCTCACGTTGGCTCTCTCCGATCATTCATGTAATAATCATCGTCGTACGATCGCCGTTTCTCGTGCTCGCACATTAGACAAAAAAAAAATAAAAATAAAAAACCAACAACAATGTAAACAACAAAAATCGCCGCGTCGACGCCTTCACCGATCGCGCGCGCGCGACGAGATTTTCGTTGGGCAATATTACTATTTTACGGCGTTTTCGTACAGTACGCATACGTTATCATAATAAATAATAATATTATAAATTATAATACTATAAACAATAATAAAATTGTAATTCGGCACAGCAAGAACCCACGCGCACACATTACGGTACACGCGATATAGGTAGCTATATTCACTGTATTAGAATGTATAATGCGAAGGCATTTTTTTATAAAACAAAATATATTTCCGGTTGACGGATGAAAATTTATATTCGACGGCGATTTAGGCGGTAGAAGTATTGTTTCAACAATTTGGACAGTTTTCGCTCGATGACCGACACTCTTCAGCACATATATTCGCCATTTTGTTTCTGTATGAACAAAATCACCGATGTAGGTACATACCTAGCGCGTGTAAATGAAGGGTCTTGCGGGTTCAACCTCCTCACAACCCCTCAAAATACTATAAGAAAACATTTTAACTGTATTTTATAGGTAACTATATTTTATAATTTTTAATTTACATTGGTCTTCCAATATTATATAAGAATATGTTTATAATAATCCCTCTCCCAACGAAATTATTTTCCTGGTATACCTACATAGGTACCTGGTATTCATTATACTATAAATCCAACTATCGGATCTTTGTATAAAAATGAGCTCGGAGAAATTAGTACATATATTATTATAATATTATAATGGCAATACGGAATCGGTTCTGTGTTCACATATATTTTTCTACCATTATTATATTAAAAAGTTAAATAAAACGTTTTTCAGGAGACCTGTTTAATTACATTTTTAAAATATCAAAATAGGCTTTTTTCAAATTTACCTTATATTGTTGATCACATTGCACATATTTTATTTATCAAATAAAGTGATACCTAAGCACCTAATGACGGCCGTAAAATGGGGTTACTTTTTTACAGTCTTATTACTATTTTACTTTTTATTTTATGGTTATATTCGGTAGTATTAAAGATAAAACTCAAAATTAAATCGTAATTACAGCTAATTATCCTCAAATTGTTCACGTTTTAATTTTTAAATTTCTAATGTTATCTTTTGAGATATTAATATTTTTTAAACGCTATCAAAGTTAAACAAACAAGTTGTGGGCAACTTTGGTCTTTGATAGGTACCTACATTTCTTAGTATATTATCAAAGTTACGGTAACGAATACAATTTCTACGACATATAATTTATAAACAAAAATAATTCAGATGTATGTGATGATTATAACGGCAATAACAATAATTTATTGAAAAACTATTACTACCTATTCAATAGTACTTATTTTAAAAATAATTGATACAAGGGCGTATAAAAAAACCATTTCTGCAGCTGTTTTTCCTTGCCATCGGCCGTCGGCCAATAATAATAATGATTCCTCAAAAAACTAACATAGGTATTTGATATTTTATTTTTAAACCAATAAATTATATTCGTATGATAAATGGATATTAAAAAATAAAATAAATGAAAAATAATAAAAGTATTATAAATTGTAGACAATACGCCTGTGTTTTATAATATTATAGCAGTGAACATGGATATGAACATAGGATGTGTTGACAAAAATGTAATTTATATTTTATACCTACAATATAGTTAGGACGTAATCAAACATTCGTTCTACCCGTGACGGCCGCCGTTCTAATAACCACTAATGATACGATATAATTATAATAACAATTAAAATTATAATTATTTTATATTTTACGAACTTTACTGCGAAGGGGGCGTGGAAGTTCAGGTTGTCTACAACGTAACAAACCTACCTACTAGTACTCGATAAGCAACGAACTTGAGAAATCAGTAATCATCCTATATTAAAAGTTGACTAAACCTGTGACGTGACAGGTATCATTCCGAGAGATTACTTCGTGTGGCCCGCTCTGATCCGGGACTTGTTGCACTTTGAGGAATATTATGTTATTATAACATTATAGCCGTTCACACGACTGCATAGAAACGCTATTATAGTAAGTAGGTATACCGAATACATCGCATACAATTACTATCGCGAGCAACAAACGTGAGCAATTCAAACGCTCGAGGTGTCTAATTAGAATCGAATTCGTTTGGCTGAGCCGCTGAGGTGTGGATGTTCAATCGTTTTATACAATTTACCTA
Source organism: Macrosiphum rosae (assembly GCA_016617965.1). NCBI lineage: Eukaryota > Metazoa > Arthropoda > Insecta > Hemiptera > Aphididae > Macrosiphum > Macrosiphum rosae. Next base: position 8,768 of record WHPZ01586728.1, on the reverse strand, counting down.
TAACTGTGAACATGGTAATAATTTTCCGCCGGTCGGTGTTTGTATATTTTTTATAATTCGATTATTTTATTATAGTTTTAACAAAAAATTCCTATTAATTATTTTTTTATTTTTATTTATTATATACTCTGAACGGGACCGAGGAAGCTAGTGGTTTTAAAATGGTGTTTATTTTTTTTATAGTTTCATTACTTTTTACTGTGGAGATTTTTCTGGTTGTTTTTAAATTTTTTACTTCGTATTCGTAAGCATAATATTATAATAGTTTTTATATACATACGTCTCAATATTGTTTGAATATGTTTTTTAGTAAAATTATAGGTACATCAGTATTTATCGCAGTATTCCTGCAGCAAACCATTAATAGAAACACCCTATATGCATACGTCATAACGATGTGCTATTATATTATTGTATAGTATGCAGTACCCATACGAGGTGAACGTTCGAGACGGATTTTCGTTTTAACCCGAAACGGCATCGGTATAATTTTATTACTAAAAATTACAATGTATAATGTAAGATTGGCATATAATATTGCTATACCTACGGGTACGGGGTACCTATATATTACATATTATTATATACATTGCCTACGATCGTGCGACGTCGGACTTAAGTGAATACTCATGTCGCGTATTGTAATATCATATAATAATATTACATTATAATATTATTACATTACACCAATATACTTAACCCCATCGTGCGAGGAGGACGTGTCGTCGTCGGCGCGAGACCTTTCGGCCACGGTCGAGACCGGAACAGGAAACGTCGTTGTCGTCGTCGTCAACGGGGTCCCGTCGGGTCACACGCACACATTCGACAACCGTCCGTCCGTCCGTCCGACGTGCGTAGACTGTTTAAGTTTAATAGGTATAACATTATTATTATGACGTTATTTCCACCTCGACCGCGTCGTGTCGCCTGCGCACGACGTCGATTTGAAAAAAAAAATAACGTCCATCGGCCAACACGTCCTCTGAAAAGCGAACGCTGCAGACGAAAAGTCATAAAAACGGTATTTTCATTTACGCGGCTCGTACGCGTACACGGGATATATTATATTATTATTATGATATTCCACTGCTGTCTGCTGAGAATGGGGATCACTGCAAGATTCGTATCGCTCGTCGTTTTGTTCTTATCTTTTCAAGACACTATACCACTGTGATATTATGTATACATACCTACTGTAATATACTGTATAATGTTTTATAATATATATCTAGAGGCGGAGTTTTTTCGTTTGAGCGTCATTTATATCATCAGGTAAAAAATGCAGTTGGTCGTCTGAGCACCACGTGTTTTCAACAATATATAATGACAATAATATTGACAGTAGTGATTATTAGTACTGCATCATGTACGGCGATGATAATATTATAATACGAGTAATAATATCAGGTTTAAAAAAGATTTAGATTTAAAAAATAATTTAATATTTAAATAATTTTGTATTTTTTTTTTTTTATGACCATTAGATAATTATTGAATTTGGTCAAACTTAGATATAATCTCATGTTATTTTAATTATTTTTTAATTCTTAATATGACAATTTTTACGCACAAACGAAATTAATAAAATAAAAGGCAATTCGCAAACAATAGCGATGTGCTAACCAGGAGATAATTATTTAAGACGTGAACAAAGCGAGACAAGTACCGTCCCTCCAACACTGATCTTTGTGTATCCTGCGAAAGTCCATAATATTTTTCGATAAAATCAAATGGATTATTATTATATTTTGTATACACTATACTATTATATACACTTTAAAGGTACGTATAATATTATCAAAAAAAAAACTTTATTTCATTTTTAAAAATTGTCGCAACCACTTGTTTGAGATACTGTGATAGGTACTTATAATTAATAATATTATATTGTATAGGCAGTATAGTACAGCCCGGAGATTGCTATACGAATAATAATTTTATTACTTTAGGTAGGTACCAACGCGGTTAGGTTAGGTGACACCTGTTGCGGTCGGCGGCGGTGGAGGTACGGGTGAGATAACAGTGTTCGGACTACGCCGCCGCCGCCGGGTTATTATAATAATATTATGCGCGAGAGGGTGAATATATTTCCACCTAAATGCCGGTTTGGAGACGACCGGCAACAAGTGGTTACCAGACGGTTTGTACGTGCAATAATAATTATTGTAATATCGTGTTTGTATACCAGGTATATATGTATATATATATATAATAGTAGTAATATATACATTGCACATCGTTGTTCGCTGTTGCTGTATAGTGTAAATACCTGTACTAGTATTATATTTTACAAGCACAAGTGCATATTATTAGTAATTATTATTTTTTTACAGCGAGCGACGCGTTAATTCAGACGTTTCGTAAAAAGACCTACTTATATTATGTACAATAAATTATAATTACGTTATTACACATCGCATCGGTTTAAAATTTAAATAGATATCGGCCGTGTGAAATGGTTGACATGCGTATATGTTATATCGTCGTACCTGTATAAATGAAATATATAACACGGGTCATGTGTACATATAGTTTTAGTCGATTACACGTATAACACATAATCGGTTTTATAGTACCTATTATCGGTATAATATTATATATTAAAAGTTAAAACTACCGTATATATCTATTATATCTGTTATATATACATATATATATTTATATATGCCTGTTCAGCGCATATCCACCGTCGTGCGTTAAGGAGAATCGGATAAGGTCGTACGGTAAAAAATATTATTCGCACACTTATCAATATCACGCAACGTTGTGTGCAGTAGTACACGTATGCGCTTTTAAAAATTACAATTAAATTGCAGTATAATTGTACAAATATAGAATACATTCAACATTCAATATATTCAACACTCATTAAATAATATAATAAATAATTGATTGTCGAGTTTATCCGTTTGTCCCCGAAACCAATTATAACCATAGACTATATACAGTGACATATTATAGTGTCATACTAGGTATACCTAATGTGCACGAATCGCAGAATGAGCACACGATATTATTAATGTATAAATATGTTTAAATATTTGATCTATCATTATATAGCTACCTAACTACGGCGGCTATTGCATAAAGGGATGGTAAATAGGATTTGGTCAACTTGTCAATTTATGACACAATTCAAAAACAAATTTCAGTCGTGCTACTAATATTAATATTTTTAACACCATTGGCACAACTGTGGAGGGCTAGGGGCCTTAGCCCCCTGACTATAAGATTTAGCCACCAAAAAATGAATGATAATAATGTAAAAAAAAAAATCAAATTTTATTGATTGTTATAGAAACATTTTACTTCATATTGATTGAAAGATTTTTTATGTCTGGTTTATATGCTGTTGCTTGCAAGGTATATAAAATATAAATATCTATAGACACATGAAAGTCTTTCAGGTGCCATCGATGATTTCTCCCGTGCTAAGCGTGGCACGCTTGCCACCTATTTACCATCCCTGATATTCAGCATGTAGCAGGTATCCCGTATCTGTATATATAAACGAGACTGTCCTAAGTGACTAATTCATAACAACACAGAGCTGAACATATTAGAGCTATCGATCTGACATTTTGACTCAACATTTTTGAGGGTATATTAATACTGTATAATTTAACCCTGCACTAAGAAAGGATTTTGCAAAATTTTGATTTTAAAGGGTTAAAATCTGCAAAAAACAAAACTTGTACATTGTATATCTATATGGATACAAAAAACTTTATTATTGTTATAATCGGGCCATCGTAAGAGCAATTCTGGGCGGCGACCAAAATTCGTCAGTTCTCTCGCATTCCCGTGTATTTACGGCGACAACTAGGTGGTAGAGTGGGAGAAATACCACGGAGCTCAATCAGTTGGATGCGCGAAGGAGTAGCGCTCTTGGAGTGGCCCGACTATACTACCTATTATTATTATTATTATAATTGTATTTCATTTGAACTGAATTATAACCTTTTTTATTCGTTTTATTGGCTTATTATTTAAAAATGTATATATTCAATATAATTGTTAAGATATTTTGTAAAAAATGTCATCGATTGAAGAGATTTTTTGTCAATGGAATGTTGACACCACCTTAAATAGTTGAACCAATTATCGGTGATGGTGTCTGCCTTTCATGTTCAATTTCATTTCATTTGTTTAACACTCAAGAAAGATACCAGGAGATCTGAAATACAAAAATCTGAAATATTGGAATAACTTTACTACTATGTCAAATATCAATGTCCTACAATTCAAATGGTGACAACTTCTCCACTGCTGAGGATTATGTACATGAAATGGTCAATCCTACTGTCTACTGTGATTATTGCGAATTTGTTGCAGCTGGCAATATTTTCCCATTTTGATTTGAAATTTATTATAATAATAATCTTCAGGCTAAATTTGGTTTAGATACATTCCTAGTAACTGGAAATATTAGTGGTCATTTTTATGTTTAAATTATCTATTTCTAATAATCTTTATGTTACAAAAAATGTGATTACTATACTTCAGAGGTTTGCTTACTTCTAACGATGTTAGTTTCACAGAAAATTTAATCTGTACATATTATATACGAGACTATCCTGGGTGACTATCGTAATCAAAGCATAGCCAAAATGACTATTAAATATATCCAGACTTACTGGAGTATATAAGAATTAGAACCATACCTGGAGGGATATAATGGAACCGGAACATCACAGATCACCGAGTATAATTATCTGTTTTAACATAAATATATTTTTGGGCTGGATAGGTATAGGTACACGATACAATGTTTCTGGCCGATTTTTTATAAGGTTTTTGTTGTCGTGGTTACTTATTAACAAATACATATATTTTATGATTCATAGATTTTCCTTGTAGACGAAAAATATCGAGTATCCTGGTATGGTTTTATTATAATAACCAAAATCAAAAAAATCATAAAGTTGCATACAGTTATAAAAATTAAAATAACTGATTCAATCAATAGATTAATGATAATAATCTAAACCTTTCTTGAATTGTTAAAATCGGTCGAGTATTTTTTTGATTCTATATAAGCGTCAGCCATCATACACTTTTCCTTTAATATATAATTGCTGTTACGGCCGTAGCTTCTATTCCAATACTCTTACGACATGTCCGGGATTCAAAATAATATTTGTGCAAAATGTGGTGCCAACTTCCAATTGGTCAAAAATTGTGGATTTGCATATGCTCCGCTGAGATATAACCCGACTAATAATACATGCATTAGCAAACTTTCAATTAAAATATATACGAACAACCCCTCCCCTAGTCGTGAGGAATCTATGTATTTGATATCATTTTTATTGAAAACTGTCCAATATAGTTTTTAAATATACCTAGCCGGTAAGTTTTTGACATTTTTTGGTAATTTTAAAGTGTAATTTTTCAAAGACTTTTCGGTCAACCAATTCCGATCCTTAGTATATATTTTTTTACCTAGATAATTGGTTTTGGATTTATAGAAAAACATCATTTGCCCGTTGAAAATTATCGTACCGGTGACTAAATCATGAGCCAGACTGCAGACACTGGAAATATGATGGTATTATTTTTAAGCGTATAAATAAACACTAAGGCATAGGTATAATATATAGGCATATAATATAGCTCATCAGTGTTATTCGGTTTATACACCTATAGGTATATTACTTTTGTTATGTATCGTACTATCATACTATATGTATAAGTTGTAATGACAGTGTTTTAAAACGTGTTGAGAAATGTTCCATCTCGTAAAAGCTAATTCACATCTTATTGTGTGTACATTATAATATTATAAAGTGTATAATATAGTAAGTATGGGTAGGACGTTATATGTATGATATGGCATACGAAACATCAACCCGCGTTTTCTCCGATGTTAATCACATGGTTTACTTTTAGAGAAGATGACGAAGGGAACCGTCGTAAATTAATTATTCGATGTGTATCTAGAAACAAAAATAATAGAAGTCGTTCCGAATGAAAACACTAAATTATTATAAAGTCTCGTGTCGTTAGAAGAGAAAACACACGATGCATGCCATCTCCTAAAATAATTATCAACCGTCTGAGCATTAATTGTCTCGCGGTATGGAATTTATTTTCGCGAGTGATATATATATTATACATAATAACATTTTACTTTTATAAATATTTCTCAGTTATCATTTGGCTGTTTCTCTCTAAGCTCTGTGCCTGCGGCGCGCGGCGTTCAGCGTTGGCAATAAAACGGACAAATCATTGTAATATTTGCGTGTTCGAGGCGACTGATTGAATGATCGTATGCATATTAAATATATAACAACATAATATTGACCACTGTACCAGTCGGTGAAGATATAAAAATGTAAATATATTCGTACGTAATCTATGTGGAGAGAAAAGATAAAATACAATACTTACATTTTGTATTATTTTACATTGCTACTCCGCGGGGAAGCATTATAATATAAAGAGTGTTATCTGCATTTTACAGTTCAACATTGTCTACTTCAGACGACAACAATATAATAATATAGGTATTAATATTTTACACCCGTTGTAACATGCACCACTGATGAAATATGTATATAATATGACGATTAACCGAAATGGTACAAACATTCCAATATTTATGAAAATTATAAGCTTAAAACACTCAATGGTTTTACAATTAGTATAAGCAGGCTTGGGTGTACTGCACATTGATAACGTGGCGATAAAGACGAAATCCACTTTTGAATAATAATATTTCCGTAGTTGTGAATTCATTAGTTATTTTCGTGTTTGGCACAACGTGGATGTCAAAAATAATAGTGGACGTTTAAGAAATTGGTGAAAAAACGTGGTAAAAAGTTCAGCAGTTTAAAGTATCAAATTAGAAAGTATACTTAGAATATAACAGTTTCAAAATAATAAGCAATAACAAACCTATTTTGGATGTGATGATATTTTAAAATATAGGTAATGAATTCACAAATAATAAACAAAACAAGGCAAAATTATTGGAATTCTATCCAATTATCTAATAAATTAAAAAGGTTAAAAAAAGTACCAAAAATGACACACTCCCGAATACTCTATAATATACTAAATAAATAGTTGACTTAACTATTCAATAAATCATTTAAGAATTACCAGAATCTCAAGACATACGGTGGTATATGTTTTGGTATCATTTAAATTAGTTTGTATTTATGTATCCTACCTAGATTGAGGTGAATAAACTATTATTATTATGTTTAACTAAGTAGTATAAACCACGTTTAAAAATATACCAAGTGCTAAGTCCAATCCCCGACTTGCAGATGCCTATTTATGTTGATTTATTTCAGGTACCTACACTGATGCCGATTTGTCTGTGAGATCAGGTACACTAAAACTGAGATACACTCAAACCGAGATACTCATCCTACATCCTATATACCTAATACATATAGCCGTATAGGATTTGCATTTGCCACCAAAACAAATGCACAGGGGCTAAACTGGGATATTCAGCTAGTTAAATATTCAATATAGAATCAATAATAATTATATAAAAAAAAAAACTGCCTATTACATAAAACATGAAAAACAGTTACATAATCGTTACAGTATATTGCACTAAATATAGTTCTAATGATCGAATAAAATATTCTAAGTAGGTACATCGCATCGAAACGAATTAAATTCTATACAGTTCATATCATAAATAGTTAATGTATAAAACAATTAATATTGTTACAATATGATACGCGTAGATCATAATAATATACATATATAAAGATGTTACTATTTAATTTAATTATCTATTTGGTGAATACAAAATATTTTCTAAAAGTTATACCTGTTTAAAATAACAAAAATCATTTAAAAAAAGGATCATCTCTGTATAAAAACCATAGCACGCTACTCGATAATTTTCGTCTACAAAGAAAATCTATGAATCATAAATATTATATTTTCGTTAATAAGTAACCATAACAACGAAAACCTTACCTAAACTCGGTCAGAAACTAACAACGTGTATCTACTTTCTAGCCCAAAAACATATTTATATTAAAATAAACACTTAATATGAAATATTATATAGAATAATATTCACAATTAAATGTTAATTTCAATTAATTGTTAATCGTTGATGTTTTTCGAGCAGCTCAACTAAATAAATAAAAAAAAAAACTACAGGTGTTTTACCAATTGAAACAACAGTTCTACCAAAGTTGAGCATGTACGTTATTACTCGGCTATTAAATATTATTAGTGAACAAGTGACTGCGGTGTAATAATATTCCCAATTGTGTATAATGTTTCCGGCACGAATTATATTATTTAAAGTTTTTAGTTGAAATTGTATTAAGTTAAGTGTCAAAACTAATAATTATGTCACGATAGTTTTACTGCTTATATTTAAAATTTTAATATTAGTTGTAAAATGATAGAGATTAAAACTCCAGGTTTTCGCATATTAAGTCTTCAGAAAACCAAAACTTTCATATTTATATTAGTGATAATAACCATATTGACCGTAATCATGGGTTTTTTCAAAAAAGTAAGTGTTTTTCAAAAAAAAAAAAACCTTATCATACTAAAGCGATAGCTAAATATCTACACATTTAACTATTATTATCATTATTCAGTGTGATTTACCTTGGATGCTCAAAAATCTTTTATCCTTTAATAATGCATTAATTTAAATTTTGAATCCTGGAACTTTTGATTATACTCAATTTTGAAATAGGTACTTGGATTTTATACCATTTAAGCCGTGCCATGTGATAATAAAAACTTTCATTTTTAATTCCAAGCTGAGCCGT
>WHPZ01586727.1:0-10155 GCA_016617965.1 Macrosiphum rosae | reverse complement strand
GCCGGCCGCATTATCAAAAAAATGTGTACGAAAATCGCTGAAAATATATTAGTAAATAGATGGTCGAAAATAATCGTGTTCTGAATAAAAATAAATCGTCGGTAAAATGAATATCGGAATGATTTTTCCATATCTGTGTAGGTAACAGATTACTAGTATTTCCATATTATTAACGTATTCGGACCATGGCCCGACCACTTTTTTCGAAAAATTTGTCCGGTAGACTACATTTTATTTACAACATAACTTAATTGTAAGCATAAGTATATATTTTAAGCCATGAATATGAGTAAATGTATATTAGGGTACCTCTATATATTATATGCCTAGGTAATTAATTTATCGAGGCAGCGAAGTTTTGAAAGAGTCTGACCACATTTTAAAATCTTCGGGTGGCTCCAGATACATGGTTAGGGGAGGGGGCAAGTCATAATTTTCTGGCAGTTTCGATGACTTTTTTTTCGGAATTTGGTTTTTAACAGTATAAATTTTTTTAGAATGGTATAATGGCCACTGGTATAAGTAATAAAATATACGAAAAACGACCGAGTGTGACGATCGGGTAACACCTATATAATAATATTATACACGACAAATAAATACAAGTTTGGCGACGATAATCCTTTTTATGACCAGCGCCTATAATAGCTGCAGAGCAATAATCACAAACATGCAGCACCGCGATACGCATGTGCACAATATTAATAACATTTTTTAATTATACGTTTTATGTAATTATTTTGTTATCGTGTCGTTTATATTTCGTGACGTACGATACGCGTATATAGGAGCGTCGTATAACAATAACGGTAATATAATATTTGTATTGTAATACATGTGTGATATCTCGGATTGGATTAAACGAACGCTAATAACGTACAGCGGTGATTGTTATTAAGTATAATTGGACGACAAAGGGCCAAGGAAGTCGATCCCTCGTCGCGTTTAATCGGACACCGGCCCGTTGTCTTTTAAACAGATATGACATTGCAGGACGCTGTAGTGGCCAGGGGGCAGCTCATCTGGGCTTATCCCTCTCGGACGCTATTCGCGGCCGCCGTCTTCGATCTAGGTCAATTATTATTGTTATTATTACTATAATATTATTGTCATTATTGTCCGCGCCCGTTCCGAAATCCGATCGACGTTAACGGCATTAATTGCTGCACTCGTTCAAAGAGATTTATTTCGATCCTTTGCGAACGGAAATCCGTAATAATTCAACCGGCCGCGATTAAACGCTCTCTGGGACCCATTTATTAAATAATATAATATATTGTACGCGCAAGCCGTATACAATGCGCGTGTACGTACAACATTTGTATACATATCTATATATTATATTATTCAATAGACTATCATATCATATAAAGTACATAACGACTTATTTAAATTGATAATACACACAACGCCGCACGCCTGCACTGCACTGTATGATACACCAATATAATATATACATATTCTGTGCGTGTATAATAAACCGCCGTCTATAATACTATCGTCTCCTCCGACTCGAGAGGAAACGGTCATTATTATTATACTGTACGTACAGTGATTTTAACGGATATCATATAAATTAATCGTCGACTGCAAACTCATGTGCAGCACATACATGTTAGGATAAGGACATCTCGTATTTTTTTTTATTTTTTTTTACCGCAGCAAACACTTAATAACTAGTGTATACCGCGGTATAATGAAATTTATACTTGTAGTATATTGTAGTAGGACCTCTCCACAATACATAATATCACATACGCGTATATCGCGTAGACCGTGGTTGGCAAAACATTTTCGTCTGACGGACCGCGGTATACGTCAAAATATATCAAATATATAATCGCGACCCATCGTCCATATTATAATATAGTGCGTGGTCATGTCTTCAAGACTTATACGACAATGCTGATAGAAAATCATAATTATTTATAATAATACTAGTTGGCGAGCTTATCGGTTTTCTAGGCGCACATCAAGACGACCATAGATGCATCACGTCACCCAGACATAAAAACATATTTTTTAACGTACATAACACTATATGTGGACTGCACTGAACACCGCTCCGTATAATAATATACTTCAAAACCAGTGTAATATGTACTTAGATTAAAAAACCAGTATGTACGCTCAAAGTCCTAAGAAACGAAAAAAAAAAATCGTTGTCTGGAATTAATGCATGACTAAACGATTCGGGTGAGTTCAAGACAAACAAAAATCGCTTCATATACCTTATATTAAAATAAACCGAATACCGATTCTCCATCGCGTTCGAAACAAACTTAATTACATTTAAAGTATATATGTACGACTCACGTTGAAGTATTCCAATGATTTTCTGTAACGTTAAAATATACTTTCCTTTGGGCAATATTGCAGCGGTGCAGGTGGATTTAGAAAATATGAATTGTTTTTGACGTAATTATAACGTACATGTCGATCATAACACGAACCCCTTTTCGTTTTATCGTATACAACAGAAATTTATTATAATTATACAAGTGGCGTAATAATTGACGTTTCGCCTCCCTTCGAAAAAAAAAAAAACGTGATTGACTCAGGCGTAAAAAATATACGAGAACACTACGAGGATAATAATAATAATAATAATAATATTATAATAGGTTATAGAACAATATTTATGAAAATTATTATTACCTAGGTAAATTCAGACTGTTTTTATTTTAAAGATATTATTCAGAATTGACTTTTTATCGGGAATTTAGATTTCGATAACTGGGTTTTGTCGAAAAATCTATTTTATTGGGAACAAAAAAAAATATTTTTCCAATCCAGCATTGGAGCTAATCGTACAATATCAAGTTGTTCGGTGTAAAACAAAGAATACTGAATAATTACAATAATCCAATAAAAACATTATCATTATATCGGTACGTGAATCAATTTGCAAGCAGAAATACAATTTTAGCATGATAATTTTATTTATTGTACCCATATATAGGTAGTGTGTATAATATATTTTAATAATGTACATTATAATATTATATACTGAGAAGGTGACATTAATCTTATCTATGTAAATATTAGTTTTAACGTACAGGTTATATAACTGTTACAAGTCATAAAAAAAATATTTTTCAATTAAAAATATCCATAATATGCATACAAATTAAAAAACTACCAAAAAAAGTTGTGCCACACGATCTATTAAGGTACCTACTGATATTCTCGGTATAGGTATATATTATAATATGATGGTAAAATATTAAATGTGTTATCAGAGATGAATCCTTGATGGGTTTTTACGTTTTACGTAATACGAGTATAAAAATATACTTTTAAAGTGGTTATACTTAGTGTCCAGGTGTCATACCACTCTTAAGTGTTCCAAATATTTATAATATAAATATGTTAGAGAGTTGAGTTTAATCCGGTACACATTGACATTGCACAATCGGCGAGTCCCCCCCTCCCCCCCACACACATTGGTAAAATGCCAATTTCATTATTTTCTTAAAATTCATCACACTAAGTGTATTCCATTGTAAAGTATCTATTTAGAAATATAATACCTAATAAATTAACTTACAGTGTATAATTATATTAAAAATATGATAATTAACATATTGAATTAACAGAATTGTAGATAAAAGTGGTAAGTGAATATATATATATTCACGTACCATTTGTATCTACGATTTTGTTACCTTAAGATAGGTATATAAAAACTTAACCTTCTTCATATTATTTTGAATGGGAATGTTCAACTTTCTACTCGATGTTTGTTTAAGATCACAAGAGAGAATTATTTACAAATACATATTATAATTGTAATAAATACAAGTAAAACTTCTTCATAGACATGTTTATCCTTTAAAAAGTGTTTTGGTCATTACTTATTAGTATTTGCAATCTATATAATTTTCATATTATTTGGTCGAGTCATTCACTTTATATCACAACCAATTTAAACTAACCTTTTTAATTATTTACGAAATTATCTTTTATCAGTATCTTTGATTAGAAAATATTCAAAAAATTCATCAGATATTAACACTGGGCAGTCGAAATTCAACTAACCTGCAATCATTCATACTATGCATATTTCTAGCGTTTGTGTGATTTTAAGTGCTATACAATGTTTCTTTTTCATTCTGAAATAGTGCGTTTATATCTATACGGATAAACAACAAAAATATGTTGTAAAGACATTGGATTCCAATGATTGGATTGACTATTTTCAATTTTGTTAGAAGACCCCCTGTGTGCCGTCAACTACTGATTTGAAATTAATTGTTAAGTTAAAATGAATATTATTATCGTTCCATCCATAAAGTTATATTATAGAATCCTACTCCTGGTTATAAACAGTATTTATTTTTTTATATAATAAATAAATCAGGAACGTTTATTATATATACATATATATATTATCAGTTTTCGTCTTGAAATACTATATAGAAATATCACTTTCGACTACTATTTTATAAGGTTAGAATTTATATATCATAAAAGTCATAATGGTTTGAGACGATAATAACTATTTTACCGTAGTCCTATATATGCGTATGACTCGTATTTCGTAGAGGTCGAAGATTTGTTGACGGTAAACATTTCAACAACATACGCAGTTCATATTATATACATTTAGCAACGACTGCGCTTCTCATATAATGTTTACTTTATTATATAGTTAGATTATTGCTTATTAAAGTAATAATTTACGGCGTGTAATTAAATTATGTATTGGGGCTAAATGTCCAAGGATACATTTGAATTGGAAATAATTTCTTGGGGACAAAAATAATATTTTATCAGTGGGCACGGGTCGAAATCTTACAGATTAAATTTAGTGATGTATAGTTCTTGTTAATTTTCTAAAATATATTCAATTTTTTATGCATTTCCTACAGTAGGTGTACACATTCCAGAGACTATATCTCGTCTCATATTTTATTTTCTAGCTAAACAGAATAATTATTTATGGTCAAACGTATGCTGCAGTTAATTTCTGATAGGTACCTATAGGTATGGCTAAATATATTACAATATACCCAACTAAAGTTTTCGTAGTGCGTACCTACATAAATATTAAAATATATTATAAGTTTGTTGTCTTGCATAAATTCAAATAATTGCGACTAGAGTCACATAAATTACGAGTGTAGGTATAAGTTAGTATCTACCTATAATACAAACATTATAATATTGTATAGTTGTGTAATCGCGCGTATTGGATAATATAATGGAAACGAATAGACTGCACACCGCTCTGGTGACTGGTACACAGGACGTATTATAATAGTATAATAATTAATTAACATTGTATATATAGTACCGCGGCAGCAAAGGATTTAATTTATTATTGTGTTGAATTAATTTCACATAAAAAAACATTAGAAGCGAATTTATTAACGGTTTCCCGTCAACCGAAATTATGTGTTATGTGAACATTATATAATAATAATAATATTAATTATGACGGCTTATTGTGCTCTATCCGAGTCGACTGCATCCAGTCGGGGTTGTGCAATATTTATTATCATTAAACTCAATGATATGAGTACGGGATCAAGCTGAAATATGATATTATTATAATATACGTCGTAGGTGCAACAGATAGAGTCGCGGTCGGACAATACGAGTAATATTATAGTGTATACATAACACAATTAATGTATTATAATGTATACCTTTATACATTTTTTATTGAGAAATCCCGAAACCCGTTTGTATAGTGGTACGCATGATATAATTATTATTGTTATAATATATAGTTAGTACCTACTATGTAGCTGCTTATGCGAATATAATAGCGATTTATTAATGAGCCCGTTCGTGCGTAGTCGAGTAGAAAAGTGCAGATATACATAATATAATATAAATTATATTTATTATTTTAATACCTACCTATGCAGTTTAAGATATGCGTATGATATTATGTTGTGTTCTTATTTATTGCCTTTTCTACGGTTTGTAGGTGATGTGAGGGGAGGGAATATATATATATAATATACTATACTATATTATAGTAAACGTATCACGGCGACGCCTATTGTAATGCCGATTGATAATCGATATCTCCTTAATGAAGGACAGCGCAGATGAAATGAATAATAATAATAATATAATATATTATAAGGCTGACGAGACGACGATAACAATAATAAGTCCTGTTTAATTGCGTTTAAAACGCCGACGCAGTTTCACGTGGGCTCGGGCGAAGTATAATAATATATAGACTCGTATACAGGGTGTAATAGGTGATAAGTCGGTCTCCGACAGTAGTACACATAGGTTTTGGTCTTGCTTTTTTCACATTTCAATAGCGTACGGTTTTGGAAAATAACGATTGTAACTGGGTACAGAGTGTGACAACGATTAAAATTCATAATATCTTTCGTTTTGTCCGAACTCAAAATAAAAAAAAAATATTAAAACAAATTGTCGTTTTCACGTTTTTCAATAATTAGTGCAGATCAGTGTGCCTGTTGTTTGCATATCAAGTAATTTTACGATAACGTTTTAAAAGTTGTACCTACTACTAATGTTTATAATTTCCAAATTCAAATAGCTGTTATACCTACATAAGTTTTAATGTTGGCGCCTCAGATATTAAATATAATATACATATCAACATAATATATTGTGGGTACCTATTAAATTTAAAATAAAGGTATACTAAGTGAACCATTTAAAGTAGTCACGTGTTATTTCAAAAACTATTAACGGTTCTGAAAATATTTTTTTTTATAAATTATTTTTAGAGGTTAAAAAATAACATATTACAAAAAATATATTTGTAGTTTTTACTATTTTGTAACTTACCTAATCATTTTTATTTTTTCGACTGTGTTATTGACGACATGCAGTTTTATTTCCTCATTTCGAACAAGATTTTTTTTAGAGTACTTTCAATTATAAAGATCAAATTTTGGGTTATAATATAGTACCTATTTAAAGTGTACCGCTAAATGTTGATCAACAACTTCACTCGTCTAAACTTCAAATAGGCACTTACTTAAAAGTAGTTAAAACTCTTACGATACTTGTCCGAAATTTTAGTTTTATGGATCGAAATATTCAGAATAATATTCCGGTTCGGTATAGGAACTTAAAAATATAATATATGGTCGTTGAAGAGAGTAAATGCAGCCTAAAACAATATGATAAAGATAAAAAATAGGAAAAATATTCTACTATTATTTATTTCGTAGCCAACGAATTAAATGTATGTAAAATAAATATTTTCAAAAACATTAGGTAGTGCTTACTGAAATGATGCAGAATAACGAGTGTCTTACGTAAATTGGATCACCCCGTATATATTATATATATATAGATAATAATATAATATATCATAACACTCGTATACCAAACACGCACGTTTCAGTCGTATAACTGCGTTGTGATGTGTGTTTTTTGTCCGTCACGAGGAGCTGCCCACTGACACATATCGTGAGTATCTGTATATCTGTCGCGGCTATATCGGCTGTTCACTCCGGATGGGCTCTCTTATATTCGATTCGGTATTATATTTTAATCGTTTTCTCTCGTCAATATTTTCGTCCATCATATTACTATAAATTATCCTCTGCTCGAAACGAAGCACACGACGATTCCTGCACGCGTTTGTGACGGGTGACATAATTTATCATTGCTATAGGTAGCACATACCTATTAAGAGTATAATATTATAGGTGTACGTTAATGAAGGCCTCGTGCTTCGCCCCGGAAACATCCCCAACGATGCTGACGTGTATAGGCAAAATAATAATGACGATTGTTTTACTAACAAATATAAATCATTATTTCCTAATTAATTTTGAACGTTTTTACTCATTTACAAATGTTTTTATTTTTTATTTTTTTGTATAATATGTATATTAATTAATATAATATATTACCTATGGTACCTACTCACTGTATACATTAATACGGTGTTCGATTGGCCCGGACAAAGGTCGTAGTTCCGCGTATGGTGCTGCGGCGTTTCCGTGCAGGGTAGCTTTTGCAGAAAATCCTACAACAGGTGAGGCAAACCATTTTTCCTTGTCGTTATAATATATACCTAATAATATAATATTATGACATATTATAAGACAATCATAACGCCATTTTCCGCTCCGGAAGGTCACTGCTGAAAGAACATTGACACAACTCAAAATATTAATGTTTTTTTTGGGGTTTCGATCACGATTATCGGATTATTCTTATAGATTGTAGACGTTTTATTCTGAAAGTTTATGAAATAAAATCGCAGTGTAATTTCACACAAACTGGATTTAAATGGCTCCAAAATGACATTGTTTCTACCCTGGAATTTTTTCGTTGTCAATAAATTTAATATTATATTTTGAGGTCCAATACTGTCTTTTATTGACAGATTTGTTCCTATTTTGTATAAGGTAAGACGACATCTGTTGTAAAAATAAATAGTCAGGCTCCTCGATACCTATAGGTATAGGTACTTATACAAATAATACAATTATTATTAATTATTCAATCATGAAGACGCTTGTACATATAAACTATAATATACACATTATATATTAAACGTATTACAGTTTTTTAGGACCTTTTTATAAAATCGTAAATTATATGGATTATCAAAAGTCTTATTTTTATTGTTATGTCACTATACTATCATAGCCGGAAATCCATTAAAATATCATTATTAACGTCAACGATACTCGACTACGTCAGTGAGTCTACGGAAATCCACAGTCAATTTATGTTCAGATACGTACGCGCAAACATTATTCAATTATTAATTACTATATTATTAGATAACACAATAGGTATCTAATATGCCACCTAGCATTTTAAGGCTTAAGCCGCTTTCATTGCTCGTCCTTCGTTAGTCATTAACCATATTATCAATACTTTACATCAGGATTATAATATTATATTAAGTGTTCACTTTATATTATAGGTAGGTACGTAGTAGGCACATTCTTGGCATCGGTTAATAAATATTTAGCACTAGAAATTTAAAATGTGTGTAGTTTTTATGGAATAAATCTTTGCAAAAAATATAAAACAACAAATACCTATTCCGGAAACTTGTAATTTCTTTCCATATTTTATTCTGAACCTATAGTTTGTGTGTTTGACCGAATATATTATTATCGAGTCTTACAAAATGAGTTGTACCGATAAGAATTTAAAAATGAAATACGCTTTGGCAATAACGTATCGAACATAAAAAAGGTCATGGTCTATAAACAATTTTAATAAAATTGCGTAGACATTTTAAAAAAAAAACCCGTGGTTATATATACTTGAATTAACACATATTTATTAGTTATTCATAAAATTGTGATTTTTTTCGAGGACGATGTTTTCCTACCACTATTATATAGGCTATTCGTACGTATACCTATCGAGTCCCAGGCGCAGTATACACAGAGGTTTAAAATGGGCATAATATAAATAGTTTACAATAAATTAAACGCCAAACCGTTCGATTGTTTTTCATCTGTGGAATAAATTATTTACGGTCCAATAAACGTCTTATTGATCGCAGACGCAATCGCATTGGTTTTTTTTTTTTTTTTTTTTTTAATATTATAATGGATAAAAAATTAATTTTCGAATAAGACATTAAGTCGATCGACCGGCGCCGACGCATTATTTTTCGCGTCGGATAAATAATATAAATGTTAAATAACGAAAACCTTTCATCACGAAAAAAAAATATATCATAATAATATCGGAAATCGCGTGCTCAGGACCCCTCGCACGTTCGGCGAAACTCCCTTCGTGTGCAATAATTATTATTATATAATATACAATTTTCTCGTCACTCGGATATAATAATAATATCATGTCCGTGTCCGGACAGTACTCGGTCGGATACCGTTTGCGCCATCTACACGGGCGACGAACAAACGCCGACCAGATGTGAGCAATAATATAATATTTTATTATTATAGCCGAGGGCGACGTGTTGGTAAATATAATATTTTGCATCAAACTTCGTGGTCCAAGACTGTATTATTATAAATTATAATATTAGACTTTAGGTGCGTATGATATTATATATATAGGTTACGAGATACTGTAAATTAAATCGTTTTTACACACTTTTCTTAAGTTCGCTTTCACGTCTGTCTGTAATCAAATCTTGCACGCTCGATTTGAGGCACTTTTTGATGATGAAAAATTCTGAAAATTGGTATAGACCTTGGT
>WHPZ01586723.1:4054-44228 GCA_016617965.1 Macrosiphum rosae | reverse complement strand
AACGCGACATTTTGTATGGGTTAAAAAATGGGGTCGCTTGTAAAAAAAAAGTTTGCTTCATAATTCTTGTGCAATACTCACTATTTGTCTTTTGTACACACAGAGTTCAAAAAATATATAAGCCATCATACTCATGTAAAATGTACAAGGAACATGCACACATAGTCTGTGTAATAAATATTACTACAAAACTATTTAATTTATAAAATATCAAAAAGTAATTATTTAAAATAATAATATTAAATAGGTTTTATTTCACAGTATAAAATTTAAACACATTACCATTTATAATATGTAAAGCTTAAACATTTAATAAGTGAAGTAGTGTCACTGAATCCGGTTCCATTTCGTCATCCGGATTTTTGTAATTTCTCATCAAATTTACTAAATATTTTTAATTTTACTAATTATTGTAAAATTTCATATTTATTTTTAATACAAAAAAACTTGAAATCTTCTTTTAAATTACAGTTGATATTGAAAATAGTCTAAAATAGTTTAAATTGCTTTAATAATATAACATTATCAATAATTGTGATATGTTATTTAATGATAATTAATTGATTTTTACTAGAGAAGCATGGAAATTAAAAATAATTTGTTTTGTTCAAAACTGATAACGGATTATTAATCTTTTTCCTCACTGGGTTTTAACATTGAAACGCATCATTAATTAACCGAATTATTAAGAATAAAATAACATTACAAAATACCACTACATAAATTCTCATCATCATATTTATAAATTATAAATCATGTTAACTTCAAAACTAAGAATACGATTATTTGTACAAGAACAAACACTATTGAGTAAAAAATAGAGACGACTTAAGTCGTATTATTCACATAAGCTCAATATTATAAAACAGGAGTAAAACTTTTTTATCTAAGCGTACAAAAAACCGAAGACGATGTTTGTGTGTAAGATTTCGTGCAGATGCCTACGGCTGTTAAATCTCAAGCATAACGTCATACACTATTTTGTTCTGCACGTGTAACAAAAAACAAAATATATATCATACAGCAATTTGTAATGCCAGTAAAAGGGTAGCTATGAATTTTACATGATTATTTAAAATTCTAAAAGCACTATACTATATTGAGCTTATCAATAATAAACGGAAACATTTGGCGTACCAAAACATATTACGATCGTATCGAGTTTAACACGTGGTGAGCATAGGTAATAGCTGTGTATTATATTTTAGGTAAAGTCAACATGCGTATATTATTATATATTATAATTTATATTATACACAATACAGGAATCGAGCAAAATTGTTTTCGATATTAATCGATAATTTATCGAGTGTAATATTATTAAAACGTATTATTATACGTCGGTGCGCATAAACACACTATATCGTGGTGCGTTATGTACCATTGTACCATACCCCCATATATACTGATAAGTGAAGAGGAGACGTTATACTGTACATATACATATATATGTACTATAATGTACCTACCGTTCATATATATAATAGGTACCTACATATCGTATAATCTACACCGCAAGTGCCCGCGGATACGCGTATTTCCCATATTTCGTTTCTGAAGTCAAAAAATCTTTTCAACAGCGATAAACTTTTTTACGACATTACTTAGCATAATATACGGGAGCGTATACTTATTGTCGTCACACGCGATGAAGCTTCAGCACTATATGTACGGTATATAGTCAATTTATCTGTGTGTATGTATTTACATGACGTGTTTTATTACTATCCCGATTCATCCTTAATTCGTACTTTACAACTCTTGCGCATCACCGCGGTCCCCGTCAAAGATGTATAATACTGGGGGGTAGGTGCGTAAGTATATTATGCGTATACGGTCTAGGGCGCGAGTGCAGTCTCGTCGAACATATTTTTAACATTCGTTTAACAGACGACGTGATAATACGATTTTTTACAACTTGAAACGGTTCCATCAACAGTCGAGAGATGTATACATTTGGCAGCGGATGGAGCGTCGATATATTATCCTGCCGTTTTTTTTTTTTTTATTCAATTTAAATTTAAAACAATAATCCTCCCCCCCCCCTTCGACGAAAGCAACTTCTAATTACTCTAAGATTTAAACACTTTAAGTTAGTGAATATTTATTATGTATTTTTTTTTATTTTTAAAGACTACATCTAATTTATAAAGGCACAAATATAAGGTATAGGTATAAGAGGTACAAACTTGAATAAAACTTGTCATAAGTACTCATAACTGTACTTAATACTTATTATACTGTCGTCTCCGTCCAACAAACATACAATACACCAAATATGCATTCAGCAGTTTCAATATTTTTGTGTTGTTACTTGTTAGTTTTAATAGTAAAGTGAATTGATCTACATAGTAGACAATAAAGTACCTAAATATATTATTAACTTTTGTATTTTTATTTTTTTTAATACAAATATGTTATTACTGATCCCGTGCACTTCGTTGCCCGTTAAATGAATCAACTCTATATGACTCAAACTTTGTTCAATTCGTTATTTAATATTTGGTGTACGGTGTTCAAAATGTATCTTAACTTTGCCGTTGCCCGGAATAAAAATTCTGAATCGCAGCAGTACATTATCAGGTAGGAAATCTACCTGCGGTAGATCGCGGACCCCGTGCTGTTTGTACGTAAGTGTATGATTTAACTCTAAAGTACCTATCAAAGTTATACCAAGTTTGTCGTTTTTATTTAATTCCACCTACGGTTGATTAAAATAATCAATTTATTTATCCCAATAAATATAATTTATGTTTAAAGAGGAAAGCAAATATTTTTTTATTATTATTATAATAGCTTAAAAACCCATGGCAACCATTTATAAACAAAAATGTCCATAGGAAATCTCAAAATTCCCGTTTGAGCACCTCCCAGGGTTGGTCCTCTCCCTTTTTAAATTAACCTATGTTTTAAATTGGACCAAAATACACACAGTGTACACATTTCATCAAGATCGGTCCAGTAGTCTTTACGTGAAAGAGTAACAAAGTCACAAACTTTCGAGTTTATAATATTAGTAGGATTAGTAGGATAATAATCGCTGTTATATGTACGTAGCGTAATAAACATAAAGCGTGTGATAAGATGATAAGGATCCTTTAGTATGCATTTGCAGTCAAAAAATACGATATATCTATAAGTATGAACAAATTTCACCGCCACCTAACATTAAATAAAGAAAAATACCACAACAAAAATAATATTGTAAATATGAAGTAGGCAACAACGTTGTACAAGATTGACTTGGAACATGACGGTTCGGAAATATATCTTTAATAACCGAGTTGAAGTTCAAGCAAGAGTTATAGCTGGTGACTAATGGTGGTGGTACTAAAACTATGCAATTTAATAATATAACGTCTGCACGACTATGACAGTTATGAGTATCGGAAAGGGTCCGTGAGGCCTCTATATAGTTGAGACGAGGTTGAATATATTATATCGTATGCTATACGCATATATTATAATTACCTGTATGCATATAATATATATTATATTGTTAACTATTAATCTATAATTATTAACTATTGAAAAGCAAACTTTCCATAATAACTTATGCAGTAATGCGTCGAAGTTTTTGAGGGCCTGACGGCGCGAGTACAATAGTGCTCTCTTACATCTCACCCGATAATCAAAATATATTATATACACGGGGTGCTTGACGAAGATATGACACGAAGTTTACCATTCACGTAATATGTACAAAGACGCCCGCTGGGGGGTGGGGCGAAGGGGCCATTGCCCCCCCCCCCTGGGAAGTTTTAACTGCATAATATGCACTTTGATACCAATATCACAATAACAAATATTATTAGATTTTAAGTAATTCTTATATCTTTCCACGGGTGGAATCTTATTCTGCGGGCGCTCTTGTATATGTATAGTGATCCTAAGATATAATATTGTAATTAATTATATAGGTATAAATATTTCGTACAACCTGCAAAACATCGGCGGTGACGACCGGCAACTTGTACGGCAATCCGTACGGGTGCGGGTGTTGAGGTGGCAGTCTGGTGTTGATGGCGCCGGTGACGAGCATGGAGTTCAGTTCGGGCGCGGCGGCCGCACCAACGTCTTTGACTTTTAAATTGCTCTTGAACGGTTTTTTGACGGCCGACGACGAGGACGACGACGACGACGACGTCAGATCGGTGCCGCCGGCTGTCCGACTCGCCGCAAACATCTGGTGCTGGTCGAGCGCAAACGTGACGCGTTGTGGCCGGCCGAACGAACCGCGGCCGCCGGACGACGACGACGACGACGCGGACACCGGGCGGCCCGAGGCCGTGAACTGGTCCGCTTCGGCCACGGTGACGGCGGCCGGCGGAGGTAGCAGCTCCTCGGCGGACGCGGTCCGCTTGTTGATGAACATCGGCCTGGACGTGGCCTGGTGCTGGCCGCAGTTGCACGACGACGACCGGGGTGGCCGGCCGCAGTCGACGCCTCCCAATCCGCCGTTATGCAGTTGCATGTGGTACGCCGAGACCGGTGGCGGTGGCGTGGGCGGCAGCCCTGACGGTACGATGCCGGCGTTCTGCAACTGCTTGGTGCCGGCCGCCTGCAGCTTCTCTTGGATGAACGCCCGCTTTGCACCAAAGTCTGGATCTCGAGCGGCCGCAGCCCGGCCGCCTGACTGCATGGTGTGGTAGTGATGATGGTGATGATGATGGTGCACGGGATTCCGGCCGTCTGCACTCGAACACCGTTTAGTAAACTTTTTACGTCGGTAGTCAAACGACGGTTCGCTCTGGGTCGACTCGACGTCTGTCTGGACACCCGACGGCGGGGCCCACGATGACCGCACGGACGAGGAGAGCATAGTCCCGAACCGTGACTCGGTGAGGTTGCCCAGCGATTGGCGCCGGCACGCCGCGTCAAGCGTGGCCGCCGCCGACGACGGCAGTATGCGTGGACACGGTTTGGCCACCACGCCGAGCGCCTCAGCCGCGCTGATCTTCCTGCCATCCGACGAGCACTGCTTGTTCTGCTGACCGCTGACGGCTATCAGTGCGGGTGATGAGCACCGGCTGCCAGCCGAAGACCTGAACGACGACCTGGCTGAGTCTTTGGCCGGAGGCGGCGAGCTCTTCTTGTCCTGCACGGCCACATCTGCCGGCAGGCTTCCGCGCTTCTCGGCTGGTGGCGAGGACGTGACCGATACCGCCTTTATAGCGCTGTCCGAATGATGTCGGACCTTCTGCGGGTGTACGTTCTTGACCGGTGACTCGATGGTCCGCACCCATATGTCGGCCGCACCGTCATCCTCGTCGTCGTCGTCATCGTCGTTGTCGTCGTCGTCCGTGCTCTCGGCCAACGTGGAAGTGCCCGAATCCACTTCCACGGGAAGCCTCTGGTCAACGGTAGTGCTGGTGATGACAGCCGACGGTTTGACGGAGCATCCACTTTCGAACTTGCTGATCAACGCCGAAGCGGACAGGTCTTCGTCCGGTTCCGCGGTCCCCGGCGAAGGTAGTATGTGTGGCGGGGGAGGTGGCAGGAGATTAGTGTCCACATCCGGAACAACGGTGTGTGGCGGGGACGGCGGCGGTGGCGGAGGAGGCGGTGACGGTGCGGTGACCGCCGCCAGTTCCGGTTTCTTGCAGACCGGTTCAGCTGCTGCAGATCTCTTGGCCGGAACAGTGGTCAGTCTAGTCTGTTCACCCCTGGGGGGCACTGGAGGCGGTTTCTGTTTGGCGGTCGCCGTCGTCCCCTGCATTGCAGCCGCGGTGGACGTTCTGACCGGTGGCGTCGGGGCGCCACTGCTACCACCACCGGTGCCGGCCACAAACGTGTGCAAGACAGACGCCGGCACTGGCGTTTGCAGTTGTTGTTGCTGCTGCGGACGGTGGTCGGCGGCGGCGGGCGAGGCCGCCAGATAAGTGAACGGTTTGCCAAACGCCGCGGCCGGCCGCATAGTGTCGACAGCGACTATACTTCCGGTCGGACCGTTCTCGTCGCCGAAATATCACATAAAATTCACGCGTCCACAATCGACCCGACGGCCGGACAGATGCGGTGTTCGCTCGCGTGCGGCGGAGGAGGAGGTTCAAAAACGGAAATGCTCACGCTCCGCAGGAGGCGGTGTAACAATAATATTACAGTGTGCGAATGTCGCGAATGAGGCGGCGGAAAACGCGTGCGGCGAAAACGTCGACGGTGCACAGTGGTGTGCGCGCCCCTCTCGAGAGAGCCACCGCGTGCGTTTGCGTGTGTCGTCGCGAACTGGGGACCCGACGTGAGCAGCGCGGACGGCCGTCGAGCGGCGGCGGCGGATCGAACGGCCGGCCGTGCGCATGACCGTTGCAAAGGAGCGCGACGTGCCGCTCCGTGGGCCCGTGGCGGCGGGACGTGCAGGAGGTCCCTCTGTGCGTGCGCGCCGCGGAGGAGTAATACAGCAATTATACCGTGGAAACACCCCGTCCCGCAGTTGGCGCGGTGCTATTATATATATATATCATATTATACCGTCGCCCTTCCGCGCGGCAGCAGCTTTTCATCTCCGAAAACGCATATTTCCTCCGCGCGAAAAACCTAACCTATAACAACACGTTACGTGCTGTATCACACTATTATTATTATACACTCTTTCGATATCGATCAACTGTACATACATAATGCACGACACGCCACACGCACGGTGTATGATATATATATGCACAGCAGCAGCAACAATACCTCCGCCACCGCTACCACCACAAAATATGTCGTTTTTCGCAAATATCTCTATGACGTATATATATTATGCACGCGAGCACATTGTTTTTGAGAACGTTCCGCGTCGGGTGATGTGTTACGTATTCTTATTAGTTAGAGTATATTATGTTTTGTCGACGTTGTTGTTGTGATTGTTATCATAACTATTGTAGTTGTTGTTATCGGCCAGCGGTATAACACCTGTTTGAAGTGCACTTACGTGTATGTAGGAAGTTCCGCGACTATGGCGTGTGAGCAGCGATATTATATCGTTTTCCTATCCGATGCAATGACTGAATCATTTCTATATAGGAACACGATTATTGGCAGTGCACCGACCTATATATATATATATAGATTATAAGTAGGTAAACTTTATTGCTATTAACTGCTGTTATGAGCTAGTATAATAATTATTCTCGATGATTTCCGCGTCTCTCTTTCCCAATTAATTTAGGCAATGATATAGTAATTTTATACCAGTTAACGTACTTACATTTCTTTAGGATTACCTACTTTTTTATTGCATTCTTATTCGTTTAGTACATACTAACCCCGTGGCGAGATGTTCTCGCTGACGAATTTATTCCAGTTATAATATTATTATTATGTCGATGATATAAATATATGACTTTAAATAATTAAATTATTGGTGTACAGTATTTATATATACATAAAGATATATTTGTTGTATCTTAACTTGCAAATTACATGATTATATTATTATGGTTTTGACATAATGTGTACCGCCCGTACCTATATCAATGTCAAAACGCATAATAATTTTATTCGACTCCGAGTTGTTTCATGTCTAAGTACGATATCATAAACTATGATAGTCGTTGATAAGCAAAAGTTTAATATTTATTAATTTATTAAAAATACGGGGAAAAAGCCCAATAGTAAGTAACTACAATAATAATATTACAAATGTATCTTAAATTAACGAAAAAGCATACGAGTAATACAAAAAATAAAAATACCAACATGTATATATATTTTAAAAGCTTTAATTATAAAATATTCTTTTTCAAATTGGGAAAAAAACACAAGTATAAATGGAAAAAAATCCAGAAAATTCTAAAATAAGTTTGGTTAAACAAATATATTTTTTTTATTAAAACACGATATTATTTATATATTGACATTAAGTGCTTTCTTGTCATTTATTGATATAAATAACGTTAATCATACGGCAAGTACATTTGTTGTTGCAATTCGTCTTACAATGTCATCGCTGATATCCGTAGGAACTCATAATATATTAGTATATTACATTAACAGACACGCAAGATCAAGCCTAAATACAAAACAATCCTCACTTACATGCAATTTAATAAATTGTTCACACATGTAAATTTCGATTTTCTTTTCTTATTTGCGTCCTTTTTATTATAATAATCATATTTTGATGGGAACAAAAAAATATTATTTCTTTTTTTTTCGTTTTTTCGAGTGTATAATCAATTTTTACAGATTTAATGACTAAAAAATCGTTACCTATAATAAAATTAAAATGAATCATAAAAATATCTATTAGATACTTATAAAGCGTTATACATCAACAACAAACCCTGATACTATAATAGATATATAAAAGTGTAGTTTAGAAGTTTCAAGTACCCACAAATAATATTATACAATCACAACGATATAACTAAAATAGTTATTCTAAGTTTTTTTTTTAGTAATTTCGTCCAAATTTGAACTTAAAATTACTATAAAAATAAACTGTGCTTATGTATTTTTTTTGATTTTTTGGTAACATAATCAACTACTTATGTGGAATCTTGTTTTAAATTTTCAATCCTTAGATATAAAAGTTGAACATTTTATCAATTTTTAATTACAAAATAATTATTCAATTTTAAATTTGATACATTTTGTCGAAATTCGATCTTTAAATGCTTATAAAAAAAATTGTGCCTATGTATTTTTAATATTTTTCAACTGCTATTGTAAAATATATCAGGAGCCTTGGGTTAAATTTTTACAGTTTTTGGCCCAACAGATAAAACATTATTGATATTCATAAAAAAAAAAAATAAAAAAATTTAAATATGAATTTGTCCGTGAACAGCTCAAAACAAGTCAAAATATTTTGAAAATGTTATCAAGTAAAAGAGTTGATAAAATAAACATTCAGTGAAATTTTCATGTATCTACAGTTATTCGTTTTTAAATCACAACAAAATAAGGAAATCGCTACATGAGAAATCAAGTGAATATCCAATGTTGTAAAAATTTGAATTTCAAACGCTCATAAAAATTTAATTTGACTTTCTTAAAGACATTTTTTTTTTTTTTTTGATAAAGGTAGATAATCTGATAAGGAATCTTGTATTACATTTTAAAATCTTAGATTTAAAAAAAAAAATTTTTAGGAATTCTTAACTCAAAACAATTTGCTAATTTTCGTGATTTTTCCATATTTTGTCAATTTTTGAACTTTAAATGCTTATAAACAAAACTGTGGCTAAGCATTTTTAATATTTTTCAAATGTCATTGTAACAATATAGCAGGAACCTTGTATTAAATTTTCAAGTATTTTTACTCAACAAATAAAATTTTATCGACATTCATAGAAAAAAAGACTAATAAAATTGGAAAATGAAAATCTTCCTAAACAGTTCAAAACAAATCAAAATATTTTTAAAATCTTATCGTGTATAGAAAATGCAAATATAAACAGCCAGTGAAAATTCTATGTATAAACAATAATTTGTTTTAGAGTTACACCAAAAACCAAAATCGATTTTGTGGAAAACCGATTTTGCGTAAAAATTCCTGTTTTTCCTTAATTTTATGATGTTTTTCCCGGCTCTTTTGAAAACTATTGGGAATTTTAAAATTTGACCTCCCGAATGCACCAACTAGATTCACTTTCCAATCGAACAAGATACTGTTGAAGAAAATCGAAGTAGTTTCACTTCCTCAAACCGTGATGACAGACACAAAAATAATAAACACATCATTGTAAAATCAATACATTCATCGTCCCACTCAGAATCTAAAACGGCTAAAACAGCTTAGCTGATTTATTGAAGAAAACAAATTAAAATGTACGACAGCAATATTGCGTAAAATAAATACATTTACTACTACACAAGTACACAACTAAACCGTCTAAACCTAATCAGGTTTTATTAAGACGATGACCACTGGAGAATAATTTCAGTTAATCTAATTTGATTAATAGTATTTAATACTCAAAGGGTAGGTTTTGAATAATATAACCCAATTTCATTCATGCCAATATGCCTCTAAATTAAGTTAGTAGGCAAAAACGTTTTACTCAAGTTATAAATTATAAATATACCTACTCAAGTGGGGGACTTTAACTTAAGTTTCAAGTTACTACAATGAAAATACTTTTTATGTAATTTTATGATAGTTTAATTACATTTTATACGTAATTTAAGTAATTTTTTTAGTAAAATTATTGAATTTAATTGATTGTATTATTATTATTTTTTTTTTAATGCACATTTAAAGAACCAATATTGGTAATGTATGTAAATATATAGATTTTCCCGAAAAAAATACCGCCCTCGGCTGAGGTTTTGAACCGGCGTCGGTGCTCGTCGCAACCGATGCCTTAGTCCGCTCGACCACTCCGCCCCCCTCAATATAATTATTTTAACATGTAAACTGATCTACTTTGATCAATGGCGAGTATCAGTGTAGTTTAGATTATTTTAAAGTTTTTGATTATTGTACCTATCACTAGTTTTTTATTTTACATTACTAACCAAAAAGAAAATATGTAAAATATTAAATTAAATTTAAATATTACAAAAAAAAGGAAATTACACCACGTGTTTATAATGCCAAACTGATAAACATTAATTTTTCGTCTACAACTTAGACAATTATATTTTGAGTGGCTAATGGTCCACGATCTACTTTTGGAATATTGACTAAACCATAACTTCCAACTTCAATTATAACTCATTTCTTATCGCTAGCTTGTATCATTTTTCCTGCAGCTTTTTTTTATTCTTCTATTCTTTCTTTCCGAATTTCTTTTTCTTTCACACATGACGTGTCACGTGTGGCATGAAGATTCTTTGTTTATGATAGACATTTTAGAATTGGACTTTATACAGTCAAATATATTATTATCATTTTCGTTAGGTTTTTCTTTATCTTTTTCACTGTCTTCTTCGTCACTTCTTCATCTCTTACTTCAGTATTAATTAACTCATTTAAATATTCTTCTGTTGTAATCGACTTTAAGATTTCATTAGGTACATTTTTGCTAGAAAATCCTGATTTTGGTTCACCTCCAAATAATGCTTTATAAGGGCTTCTGTTAATTATACGATGTTTTGAGCAATAAATTGTTTTGCCATTGTACAAAACAACACCCCATTCCCCAATCAGTGCTTTGATTGTCTATCAACCATGCCCTCAGCATGTTCTCTACATCATGATTACAGCGCTCTACACTTCATTGATATTGCTGGTAACAAGGCCTTCCATGAATAATTTTACACTCAAGCCACAAATCTTTAAAATAGCTGATTGTAATGTGTACTAAATATGTATGTAAATACCTACCTAGAATTCGAAATGTTTACGATTGATATGCTTTTATAAATACGCCATTGACACAGTTCATAAGTTGGATGTTATGTTTTAGTCAATATTTTAAAAGTAGATCGTGGACCATTAGACACTCAAAATATAATTGGAAAAGTTGTAGACAGATGAAATAATGTATAATACTATATAATAATTCAGTTTACATGTTTCATATGCAAAACATCGTGCAAAACAAATATATGAGCTTGTTGGAAAAATAATTTGCTGTGTTATTGTAAATAACCCTTAAAATAAAATAATTTAAATGGTTATTACCATAATATAGTTATTGAACTCCTTAAAATTCCTAACTTCTATTAGTCTGTATGCAATGAGCCTGAAAAAAGCGGGCTATGGTTTGGAAAAATAATAAGTATAGTTCACAAACGGGCCATTGCAAACCCCATTGCAAAGAGCCTAGTGTTTTCGCAAAAAGACTAATTTTCCAAATGGCCTACGACATATTATCATACACATAATTAATCCTGATATCCATGTATTTTAGCTAAACGATACATTCGGTTTTGTTAGTTAAGTTCAGGTATTATACCTGAACTATCGTGTACCGTATCTGCACCGAATGGCCATCTACAATAGAGCGAGTTTGTATAATATGTTGTACCTTAATGCAACCGGTGCTTGTGAGACCTGCGCCCCAAGTAATCAAAGGTGGGCAAGTTAATGGAAATAATTAACTGTGACAAATTAAGTTAATTCAATTAAATTGCCTTCAGTTAAGTTAAAAGTTAACAAAAAAAAAACTTAACTAGATAGGTTTAAAGTTGAGATAGAAAATAAATTTAACTTAACTCAGTTAAAAAAAAGTAAATTTTTTCTCAAGTTACAATATCTTTAAGTCATAAAGAGTACCCTAGTATATTGATTTACACAGACATTTATCATGACGTTTAAAACAGTGAAAAACAATGAAAAATCAGATTATTATTAATATATAATTAGAAAAAAAAATTACTAAAACCGAAAAAGAATCATCGTGAATGTACGTTGTCTAGTTGTCTAGTTTGTCGCGAAAACAAAATTAACTCAACTACACGACAATGATAATTAACTATAGATAAAAAGTTAAGTTACAACAATATAAGTGAAAATAATAAACTGGTTAAGTTAAAAAGTTAAAAAAAATTAACTTTTCTAGTTAACTTTAACTTTTAAAGAAGTTAATGCCCGCCTTTGCACATAATAGATCCAGCCCGCACGTCAAACGTACCGAGTTTATGTGCGACAATCGGCCAGTCAAAAAACCGACAGACTGTGTTCGGAAATTATGTATTATGCAGCGATGATCGAATATTGGCCGAGGCAACAGAATACTAATAGGTATTATTAGGTACTCATTATGTACCTACTTATTAGGTTATAATATTATGTCAGATTAAACTTTAAAGCAAGGACACATGTATGGCATCGTTTACAATAGGTACATATGCTTCGAGTCAGTGGCGTATACAGGATTTCCAATGGTGGGGGGGGGGGTTGTCTGAACAAAGTAAATGAGAATTTGATATCCATTACCTTATAATAGGCCGTTAATATTATACATCCCGTACCCGTAATAACCTCTACAAATAGTTATTGACAATACGCAAAATGTTTCTTCAAAACCATTTTCAGAAATATCGTGGTTTGTATTTTGCCTTATTTTATATATGATCTATACCATAACACGGCCAATGAGGGGGCCGAAGCTCCCTTAGCGCCTCTCTGGGTATGCCACTGATCTAAGTGGCCCGTGCAATAAACTACGCGTAAACTAGATAAAAATATAGTCACTTATTAGTACGCCTAATTAGGATTTAGAGTAAAATTATGAGAGGTTTAAAGCTTCCATAGCAATCGTTATGTATTAGTCAGTATTACGCATTATCTAGGTAATTAATAAAAAAAAAAAAATTGATAGGTAATTACTTACATATTGTTGTAAAATGCTTGAAATACTTAGTCCCTAAAACCCACTTATACCTCCTAAAATCCGTACCTTATATTGCAGTATTTTGAAGAATTGAAAATATTTGGATAAGAATGTTTCCAAGAGTCCTGGACGTCCCGAGATTTGCGTACGGAATTTCATCAGGCTCTATACGGACGTGAAAAACAAAACAATCAAAACGGTTGGATCAAAATTCGTACGATGGCGACCATTTTATCGTAATTCCAAAGACTTACCGACAGAAAATATCGAGGGTTCCCTCTCGCCGGGTATACCGTAAACAATATGGCCGGTCCGGCCAAACCGCGGGCGGGCTTATAACCTCACTGGATTTCGCCGAATAAGCGGTCGTGTTATAAACGTTTCGGTGAAAACTTTTCGAACACGTCCGTCTGCGAATACCACAGTGAGATTCTATAAACCTGCGGTCCTCCTCCGTACGCCGCCTTCAACCGCTGTCCATCCAACCACTGGTCATTGTATAATAAATATTACGGTGAACTTGTGGGTGAGCGGGTAACCACGAAATTTTTTTCCCCTTATGGTCCATCAATACATTATATTACAACGGTCGCCGCCGTCCGTCATTCACATCACTATGAAATATTATCATGAATTTCGAACAAACCATCATATGCGAGTGTAAATAATATAATAATATTATAATATTGATGATGTGCAGTCCGTTGACATTTCAACGCGATACGACCATACAGAGGTATATTATTATAGTCTTTAACTATCCGCCAACCATATTATCCTCCCCGCCGATCCGGCAGTCCACTTTTTTTGCTGTAAAATGTGATTGAACAAATTAATTTCCACAGTTGATTATTTATGAATACAGCAGCTGTGACAATACGATGCATAACAGTATAATAATATTGGTCAGTTTAATAGCCTGCAAATTGGAACATTTTGGAAAATGTAATTACATCCAATATATAGTTGTTCCGCGGGAGGTTATTATGCAACGAATACGAGGAAAGTAGCAGAAATTTGCAACTTTTCACTTAGGTATGTGGAAATAGTATGTACACCTATATCTATGTGTTGTGTGCACATGGCCTTTGATAAATATATTTTAATCACGAAACTGTAATGCGCGTACTGTACAGGAACTTACCTCTATAACGTTGATAAAACGGGGTTCAAACATTATACGATAAAATTGTACATTTGTTTAATACGGTATATTATAATATTATCTTTGACCAAAATTCCGTCTCAAATGTTCCTTTGTACATTTCGTTGCAGCAACACATTAATGCAATCGTTTCGTAAACCTCTGCTATTTGTTATCATCATATGGAATTGATAGCGATCAGTTCAAACGTCAGTAACCACGCGCGTAGTTTATCCCGGCGGCGTACAGGAATAATTTAAAATGTATTGTAATGTATTCAGGACAGTTTATTTGATCGCCAACTCGTGATTAATGAGAGCAATACTGTGAGATTTTAATAATAGACTCACAATCCGATAAATCGGTCGATAAAACGGGATAACGATTCGCAGGAATGGTACAAGGTTGAATTAACATTAAATTGAGTGGGTAGAGCAAATCACAAATACTCAATAAGGTGAACGTCGGAGAAAAAAAGTCGGCTACAGCTCATTTTATAAGCATACCTACGGCGGTCTTATAGAGGTACCCAGACTGACGAGATTAATCGAATACAATATTAACTTTAACAAGCACATTGTCTTGTAGATAGGTACTAGGCAGTTACAATTTTTGTAATATATTATGTTTTCTTCTTAAAAATGATTATGTCACTTATAGTGGGTACACTTGATATTTATTATATATAATTATTTCCTTGCTCCTTATACTAATGCAGTCATAATTGTTTGTAATTTTCGTGTGTACAACTTCAAAATGTAATGATAAACAAACTTTAATTATACTTGTGTATAATATTACATACCTACTTCTTTCTCTTTCGTTCTCACTCTTGTTCTTCGGTCTTATCTACTTTGAGTTAGGTATTATATTTCTTATGGATTATGCAAGATTGTTTTTGGTAATATGTAAAAACTCATTTGTAAAACAATTATTTATGAAACTTAGTTGTGTAATATAACTTGGTTGTGTGTTGTAATACCACAGTTAAAAGTTTTCAGCTATTAACAAGGAAAAACAGGTGAAAATAAATTTAAGTAGGTATACAGAAATACCTATTATTAAATTATTATATCTACTATATTATAATATACACGACCTGCTGGTAAATTTATGATATCCCTTGGAGAATATACGTAGATTCCTCGGGGGATATGCTATGAAAATTATATTTTTTATAACCTTCGTTATGCTGAACGTACCTATATAAATGTCAATAAGCTTAAATATTTAGAATCTACCGCGTTACATACGGTCAGCGATGTAGAAAACTCAATCATTATAAATTGCACATGAAGTATAATCCAATGAAGTCTAAAGTAAAATAGTTTAATATCATAGATATAGTGTGGCCAAATTGGGTGAAAGCCAGGAGCTTACAGTTTTAGTACCTACATATACTATTTGTATCAAATATATATTTTTTATAAAAAAAAATCATATTAATAAAATAATTTAATGTTAGGTACAAGCAAAATATGTTGTATGAAAGGAAATTTATAGAACCCCTAATTTTTTATAATTAATTATAGTTCCCAATTAAAAAAAAATATTTATAATTATGATTACTAAAATATGGCATTCAATTTAAAAAGGTATATACTGTGTATTCTTAAAATATTTAATTTTTGAGTCAGCATAATATACTTATTGTTCATAAATAAAATACTTAACTTGTTAGTTGTTATTATAAGCATTACCCAAGTTAGTTTGAACACGCTTAAATACGTTTATTTAAGTATTATTACTTTTGTCGAGTTCGATTTTACCCATCAAAACAAATATATCTCCCTCGGAGTTTATAGTTCAATGAATTAACGTTATATCGAAGCAGTGGCCTTGTAAAAAAAGTCAGTTCTGAAAAAATATCATCTACTTAATCTTCCTATTCCTATAATAATTGAACAATTGAACAATAAATGTAAATAATTCAATATAATAAATAACAGTCAAATTAACAAAGTATAAACAACAACACTGGTGTATACATTTTAAAATAAAATGATCAAAATATAGTAAATTTGCAATGTGTCTGCCATAAAAACTATTACCTAGTACTATTATAGATTTATAATTATTTATTTATTTATATTTATTATTTATTTATTTATTTTTTTATTTTTTTTTAAAACTAGAATTTTATCAGCGTCACGACAAGTATACAAAAATACGATACGCAGTGAACGTGTTAATTTAAACTGTATAATCACTACACACTACGCACATACCTAACAGCAAAGCTTACTAAACACTTAACGTTGAACGGTATTTGTATTGGTTATAACTGCATTTAATGATCAAAAATAAAAATTTACTTACTGTTTTAATTAAAGAAATCAAGAAAGACAGAATAATGATTATAGGTACAAACTGCGTTAGTAATTTTATACATGGTAAAAACTTTGTATTTTTTTTAAAAATGAAAACAACTTTTTATGTCTCAAAGATAGCCGGGTACTGCAAGTGAGGAAATTGTATATAATTTATATATTTATATTCTATCCTGTGCAAATGTCCATAAATAATAAATATCTTGCACATTACGCGCGCTAGTGATCCAATAAACACACAGTTTGATGTAAGTACAGACGTTTAAGGTATATCTAAAATATATTATTATTATAAATCGTGTCATTGATTATAGTTAGCTGTATATCTTAAATAGCGTTTAGTTTTATGTACCATAAATAATCCAATACGATTTTCTATTCGATACAATTAAATAATGAGTTCTTATTTAAATCTGAAGGGGGTTAAATATGTTATTAACCTACTATAAAAATATAAATACACTAAATACATGTACTATTACTAGTTAGTATAATATTAGCTAATTGAATATTTGTTTTTATCTGAAATGTACTTATTTTATTTTGTTTAAGCACTCGAAATATATAGGTATTATGACATTTTAAAAAATGTGTTCTGAAATGCTGTCATATAATAACTTTATATCCCAAAAAACAACTTAGCAAATTAAATGTATCCATATCAATATTGATCAATTAGAAATAAAATTATATTTATTATAATACCATTATTAATAATATTACTTAACGACATTGTAGTGACTAGGATGATAAATAATGAGTAGCTATATATTATTTACAACGTATTAAATAGTTAGTAAATTTTAATTATCTTTGAATATTATATTATAAAATAAATATCTATCAAATCTGAAGAAAAACAAACAATGTTATAATTACTTTAAACTTTTAAGGAACTTTTTTAATTAAATTTAAATCCCGATCATATAAAAATTAGTTTCGATAACTTCTTGTATAAAAATATATAGACATATTATAGTAAATTATACATTGAAAAAAGTATAGATATGATAAAAAAATAAAAATCATGGTTTAAAGTTTAATATTTAATACATGGTTATTTATGCATGGTAGAAATTTGTACTAGTAAATATTCTATGTATGATAACATATTATATTTTTGAAATAAAGTTAAAAATGTTTAATAGTTTTATATTTAAAACAATCTAAACTCTAAAGTGATATCAAAAGTATAAGCCAATTATATATAGTTTTATATTTGACGTGCCTCCCTCATTGTTAAATATGGATAATGGACTATAGTACTATACAATAGTTATCTACGAGTCTGCGACCTACCTATGTGAGGGTAATTTCTATTAGGCTTACCACTATTGTCTATAACAATTTATTATAATGATTTTACAATTAAAAAGATTTAATTTTAATCATTACCTATATTACCTATAACTTATAACCTTTATAAATAGTAACTTTAGTACCTACCTACTATATAGTTACTATAATCAGTGGTGTATTTAAGATTTCCTTCTGGGGAGTGTTGTATCTACCAGAAAAAATGTGATGCATCAGATAAACATTCATCAATCTCTCTCACGCTGGTTCCTTTATTCATTATATTTTATTTTTATTTTTTTTTATTATTATTACATTTATCTAAGGTGCACGCCATATTATATAGACTAAGTTTTTACTTAAATCATGTCATAATGTTAAGCATGACATTTAGTACTTGTCTTAGAATTTTTTATTTTTAATTATCATATTCTTTATTTAATTTTTTATATTACAAAATTGTATCCAATTTTCGGGGTTTATTGCCTATTTTGTACAACACATTTTCTGTATCCTCATAGATATGCTTAGCATTACCGTACCATTTAGCCTATTATGAATTTAAAAAAATATGACTTAACAACCTAACTTAGTGATAACTTTATCAATTATAGTGGGACGAGCTTCGCGTGTTATAATGAGGGATAAGAATTAGTAGGTATATACTATATATACATGTCGTTAACGGATATAAAAGTTAATATATGATCATAGAATGAAACCTCACTGAAATTGAATAAAAACTAAATAAAAAAGGATATTAATTATTATTTTATCATAGGGTACAAACGACAAACGTCATACAAAGTAAATAACAAAAGACAAAATACTACATTTATGATTTATGACTGGTAATTTATATTATTTTTGCTACTCTTGTAGTAATTTACAAAAGAATTACGATTATTATTTTACTCTGTACGGCTGTACCGCCGGTAACTATGTATATTGTACATGATTTTATATTTTTCTTTTCTTCAAATGTGGCCATCACCACATTCATATCCTATTTATTAAAAATAAAAATAGTGTTCTAAATTCTTACACTAAACACTAAAGACTTAACATAAGCCCATAAAAAAATTAAGCCCATGAAAATTATACACCGGGGATCGATCCCCGCTTCTTCAACCCCCTTGAAAGGTTCAAGACACTTATAAATGTATAATATATATGTTAGTCAGACATATTTTGAATACGGCCTGCCGGGGTCATCTATAAATTAATTTTCTCAGGTGACTTGTGATTTTAAAAATTAAATTTTTTACAAAAAAAAATACCCATATAATGTCTTATACAAGAATATTATTTTTTTTCTAAATAATAGAAAAAAAAACCATAGCTAAACGTATCACCCATCATCCTGTATACTTATATGTATAATGATCTGAATAAAATTTGAATATTCATTGAAATATACAAATTATGTACACGTGCTGTGTGCCAGTGAATAGGTACATAATATATATAAATGTATCGACCCTGCACAAAAACCCGCAAAACACAACACCTTATCGTGTGCAGCCGTTCGTTTCACGCGCACGTACTGCCATAGTGTCATATAATAATATTATGTATGCTTCACATATTAATTTTCTAGAATCACCAGCTACACATATTACAATATTAAATATTTGAACACTTGACCATATATTACGAATAATTAAAAATAAATCTAAAGGCGAAAAATTGTATATGCACATCTTACATATATATAGGAGGTGCATTTGTATGTTTTTTGTGCTACCTATTACATTTATTGTTAACTAAGTTATTTTTAGTTTTTTTTTCTATAAATGTTAATATATTTTTATTTGTTGGGTAAAAAAAGAGTGGAAATTTAATACAATGCTTCTGATATATTGTTAAAATAGCAGTTGAAAAATATTAAAAATACATAAAATGCATTTTATTATAATTATTTAAAGATCGATTTTTGACAAAATGTATCAAATATTTGTTAATCATTTATTTTGTAGTTAAAATGTTAAAATGTTCAACTTTTACAGCAAGGGATTGAAAATTTAAGATAAGGTTCACGTAAATAGGTTATAATATATACATTACTTTATTCACAATAATATCATCAAACATATCTACACTTAGTAATATCATAGACTGACTGACCGTCTTCACCTAAAATCGTGTTCCTTATACTATAATATTAAATCATTGAATTCAAATTTAACACAATCCATTTCAGTGACCCACTTGTAACTTACTGTACAGCAGAGCGACACCCACTTACCCCTTTTTTTAGTTTTTTTGTTCTATAAACGTCAATAAAATATTATTTGTTGTGTAAAAAGCGTCAATAATTAATACAAGGCTCTTGATGTATTATTTCAATAGTAGTTGAATAATATTAAAATACATAGCAACAGTTTTTTTTATAAGCATTTTAAGTTCGATGTTTGACAACATTTATCAATTATCAAATTTAAAATTTAAATATGATTTTGTAAATAACAATTTATAAAATTATTATTAACTTTTATAGTTAAGGATTGAAGATTTAAAACAAGGTTCCACGTAAGTAGGTTATTTTGTAATCAAAAAATCTTAGAAATATATAAAAACACAGTTTTTTTATAGTTATTTTATGTTCAAATTTCAAATTTGAATGAAATTACATATTAAATAACCAAGAATAACGATTTTAATTATTTTGTTGTAATTTTATAATATTAATTCAACTTACCGGGTACTCAGGGGCGGATCTAGGGAGGGGGGGTCAGGAGGTCAGCTGACCCACAGTTAATATTTGCTGATCAATTGACCTCTTTTCAGATCTTGGGTATAGTTGGACACTTGGACCCTCGAATAAACACACATACAGTATAAATGAATTTTTTTTACCTTTATATACCTAGTGGCTAGTACACAAGTATAGATTTCTAATCTGGTTTTAATAAGTGGCCCCTTGAAATGTCCTGACCCACAGTTTTCTAACTCTGGATCCACCCCTGCGGCTACTGTATAATAAGTAATAACAATATAAATTATTCCCACTGACAAACCGTCTCCACTGAGAATCGTTTATCATATACAATGATATTATATTATCATTGAATTCAAATTGAACTTCATAAATTATACAGTGACCCACTTGTAACCTACTGTAAATCAGAGTGACATCCACTTACCCACTTTTTTTTAATTGAACTTAAGCCCGGCGACTATCGTCATTAGGTAGCTGTTGTAGGTGTTATAAAGTATGGTTGGTGAAGTTGGTACGGTAAGGTGTTGTTACGGTTGTTGCGTTAGGTAAGCAACACGTGTATATGCAGCAATGTTTTAATTGCTTCTAACCCGGGTGGTCACCCATCCGGGAGCTAGTAGTGGCGGGCATTACTTACTCTCAGTCGTATTTCCAACACGCTGAACCAAGCCACATATAATTTTTAGTTTTAATTCTTTTAAACACAGTTTCTTGCCTTTTTTCTAGAGGCTTTTAATAGGTAATACGTCATATATTAAATATTTTACACTTTGGTAAACAACAATTATATAATTGTTGTATTGATAATTTTTATTTAATTTCCTGTTAATCCTAATATATTTTTTATTTACACATGTATCGAATTAAAAATAAAAAACTAATTCATATAAAAGGACTCAACATCATAATATATAAAACAATAAACACAACATTTTTATTACTTTTTAAAAATAATTTGCACATTAATTATTTAAATTTTTAAATTTAATGTTTTAACTTCTGACGATATAAAAAACACAACATTTTTAACCGTGGTCCATGGTAGTCTTAAACTTAAAATGAGTTCTTAAGTACTCAGTAAGTCAATTTAAGTTACACCTAGGGGGAAAAATGGTACACAATAAATACTCTGCGTTAAAGTTCGTCCTAATGGTAGGTATATATAAATTCACTCAAACGGTACAAATCTTAAGTCGATTCGTCCAAAAGACTATATGCCCATATTATTAAATTATATTGATAGTGGATTAACAATTTATACCTTGTATAGGAAATGTAATATGTTTAATTGCCACGGACATAGACTTCTCTCAAATTCATGTCAATCTGGCTCCTCGGCCCGGTCAGCCGACTTCCTGTCAGTCTTCCGCAATGGCCGGAAGTACTGCATTACGGCTTAATCGTCGTCATCATCTCCTCCGGCTGAATTTATGGACGTCAAAGGTAAGTTCCCGTTGGTTATGATCGGGACGAGCGGTGTGAACTTTCTAATCGAGAACGAGCTGTTGAAAATGAAACCCAGAGTACCTACTTGTAGTTACTAGTTAGATACCTACATATTTTTAAAAGTCCAACGACTATATTGTTACGGTGCAACCTCTCTCTAGCGGACACCATAGGAAAATTTAAATATATGTCCGTTATTTTTGGGATGTCCACTGTCCACTATTAGGAGGGGTATACGTATTTTCTAATGGATACGATCTAGCTGGAAATTACTACTTAGGGATTTAGAAGTGATTGCAGCTATTCAGGGGTGTCCGTAAACAGTGAGCTTTCACTGTATCGTATAATATCGTTTATCCCCCGCCGTCGATATGGCGCGTTGTGTTAATATTTTATGATATTAAATACAATACGATTAATTTATTGCAGAAAGTCGTTATCACCGGATTGGACGAACGAACTGGAACTGAGGTGGCATAAGTGATCTAAACGAACTCTACGGCTCAGCCAGAGTGGACTTCTATCGGATAGACGTCACCAATGTGTCACTGAAAAGTCACAAATCCTACTTCTAAAGTAATATTAATTTTATTAATATACTATGTACCTACCTTAATATTCCGTATCAATAAGTAATAACACTGTTGTTTCTGTGACGATTCGTAACAAATAGGTACGCACCCACACACAAACATATACACAAGTACCTACATAAAAGAAAACATTTTACCGATCGACATTTTTTTTTGACAACCCTGAAGTGCATAAAGACAAAGATGCAGGGGTGGCTCACTGGCACGTCAGGGGAGACTTTGAGACTGAGCCTCCCCTTAAAAAAGCAGCTACTTTTTAAATAGTGATAAATAAAAAATAAAAATAGATAAAAGTTCTTGAAAATATATTATATCGTTCTCTTTGTTTATTATAAAAGCCTAAAGGCCACAGCATCTAAAACCAAGTAACTAAGTAACAAAATATTGTGTAGCCACAAAAATGACTCAGGAACTAAAGAAAATATAAAAAGTAAATTTAATAAAAAGTGATTTTATTCTATACAAATAAAATGTAGGTATTTAAACATACCTAATCCATATATAAGGATATATTTCTGTCTAATGAATTAAAGTTAGACTTGACAAATATCAAAGTTCTAACTAACCATAGGTAGTATGTACCTATTTTGGGGGGGTTCTGACTTCTGAGTCCATTTGTAAAGAGAGATGAAAAAAGTTCAACCTCAAATTTCTGCCTCACAAGGTCAAAAATTATTGTGTAAGTACACATAGTGCACAGGAAATTATCTTCTTATGTTACCCATTCGTAGAAAAACGATCTAAAATCAATTTTTCAAATGTCATTGTAACAATATAGTAAGAGCCTTGTATTAATTTTTCAAGCTTTTTTATCCAACAAATAGTTTTATTGGCATTTATAGAAAAAAAACCAAAAAAATTGAAAATTGACAATGTTTGTAAACAGCTCAAAACAAGTCAAAATATTTTAAATATTTTATGGTGTATAGCAAATGCTAATATAAATCTTCAGTGAACAATTCATGTATCTACGTTCATTGTTTTAGAGATACACCAAAAACTAAAATCGATTTTGTCAAAAACTGATTTTGCGTAAAAATTCCAGTTTTTCCTTAATTTTTATGTTGTTTTTCTCTGCGCTTTTAAAAACAATTGGGAATTTTAAATGCACCAACTATATTCACTTTCGCATCGAACAAGATACTATTGAAGAACATTGAAGCATCTTCACTGCTCCAAAAGATGGCAGCACAAAAAAAAATTTTTAATTTAAAAAAAAAAGGTGACCAATTGCCAATTGGGTACCGCTCTTCTG
Organism: Macrosiphum rosae; assembly: GCA_016617965.1. NCBI lineage: Eukaryota > Metazoa > Arthropoda > Insecta > Hemiptera > Aphididae > Macrosiphum > Macrosiphum rosae. Next base: position 20,228 of record WHPZ01586723.1, on the reverse strand, counting down.
TACAGAAATTGACGAGCATGTCGTAATGGATATGTTATATTTGAATTCAATGATATATCATTGTATACGAAAACCATTTTGAGCTGAGACGTTGTGTCAGTATGCTAGATCCTTGTATAATTAATCAAATTTAAAAAAAAAAAGTTAATAACAATAAAAAATATCTCTTGGCTATAAATATCGTAACATCCCAGTGAAATTTTTTTTTTTATAGAGATGGTAAAACTTGTTGGGAACCTTCTATTAAAATGTCTAATGTTAGCTATGAAAAGAAAAGATTTTATGAATTTCTAACTGAAATAGGTAGTTTATTTTGTCAAGCCTGTACCGAAACTTTAGTTTTTGATGTCGGTGGAAGCATTGGAAAGCGACCTTTTTTGCTATTTAGAATATGAGTACGCAACACCCACATGTGTTGTCTCTGTTTAGTAGTACAACATAGCAAATCTGTGCTCAGCAGTTTTAATTTTGAGCTTTAATAATAGAGTGAAATGGTCAATTATCAAGCATAAGAATTTCTAAGCGAGTTAAGTATACATATATTATTGCAATTAAAAATTATGTTAATTATTTTTAATAATAGCTTAAAAATATTAGTAAAAACTCAATAGGAAAACTCAGATATTTCTCTTACATTCAAATTTGATAATATGCCATAACCCTAATAGATCTATTAAAGAATACTAGACAAAATTAGAATTGCTGAACACAAATAAATAATTATTCATGGAAATTATGATATTAACAAAATATATTGTGCATGACTAATAAATAAAACTATATAAAAAAAAAACAATAACATTTTAAAAAAATCGGAACACGTTATTATCAGTCTAAAATATGCTGGTCAAGTTTCAAAAATAGATGCAGCCAAGTCGAAAAGGATAAAAATAACATTTAGATTCCATTACAATTCATTGAATTACACAGGAATCTGAAACAAAATATGTATTTTATTTTTTTGCCAATCACATAATACATGCAATTAACATTTCAAATAGAATATAACAACTATAACAAATTACAAAACATAACATTTTTAAAACCAATAAAACATTATAAAAATTAGATACATTGACATACTTGTAAAATATTAAATAACATTCACATCAATTATTTACATTTTCACAATTTAACATGATTATCAGTCTTCTTGATATAAATTCAAAATATTATTATACAGATCCAAAACTTAAGAGAATGCAACAGTAACATTTTTAATAACTATATAAAATATTATCTATATCACATCTCGTTCCTTGTTTCTGTATGACATAGACTTTATATTCATCAGAAATATCATCCTTTGTATGTACATTTGAAAAGTGTATAGTCTCTAATATGCAATACATGGATTTTAACAGAGCAAAGACAAACTAAGACAACAAGCTTAAATTCATCACAGCTTTATATTGTCATTTAAGCAAAAGCCTTTACAATGTAAAAAAATCGTACTGAAACTATAAATAGAGAAAATGCAGAGGTGATTGGTAGCCATTTTCAGGTACACCTGAATATCTTGGTACATCTAAACTCTAACACGATATTCAAATTAACAGTAGCCTGTTGATTGTAACCACTTATCATCAAGGTTAGGACTTAGTTAACATTAAAGTTATAACTTTATTACTGATTGTATTTGAATAAATATGAGGCTATTAGCCAGAAAAATATGTTAACATACCAAAAAATGTAGTAAAAATGATGTGACTATGCAGCAATCAAAAGTTATACTGTTATGGAAACTATCAATAACTTTCTTTAAATGTTGAAATATATTTTAATTCTTCAATTTGAATTTCAGAAAATATTATGAAGAAACAATTCATACACCAAACATCTATAAAATTGTTACTGTTGTACCCTCGTAATTCACAGATAATATTAATTAAACTTAACTTAACTAAAATAATTTCAAGTTTGACATACTAACAATGCCAACACATAAAATCAAACATGTGCAACTCATTAATAGGCAATTACCTGCAAATATAGCATAAGACATTATTCAATAAAAAAGCTAAATAATCGTTTAAATAAAACTAATATACATAGTGAAGTTCTATTTTTTTTCAGGAGATGAGCTATTTTTAATATTTGTTCTCAGAACTAGTCTGCTAACTACACGGAACAATTTTGGAGACTTCTTATCTATTTTACCTCTGGATATTGGTGAAAATCCATCTGGAACATCAACGGATTGATCATTGACTTTGTCTTCCTTGGATTGTAATAATGACCTAGCATTTTCACACTGACTTGTCCAATCACTTACCTAAAAATTCATAAATATATTTTAATCATAATGTACATATACCTACTCTAAACTTAATAATCTTATAATAATTTTCAACATCCTTAATTTGAACATACCTGCTTGATAAGTAAATTATAACGGATGCCCGGAGGTTCTTTTTCCAAAAGCTTTTCCAACAAATTCAAACCAATTTTATACTTCTCGACAGCTGCTTCATATTGTCCTTCAACTAGATACATTTGACCAGATAGTGCAATTTCTACAGCATTAGCTAATTGAGGTGTGTTTTGACATAACGATGCTGTAAAAAGCAAACAATACAATACAAATTACAATACTGGATAATGTAGTAAAAACACAGATTAACTAAAATTATTTTCATAAATGTGTCTTATAGAGATATAACAATGTATAAGGTTTATATAGGGAGATAAGGATCAATGTTTAGTATATTTTGAGTCCAAACAAATTGGTTAATTTGTACAGAGATAAATAATTCTAAGATAAGTTTGACTTTAAATGTTATAATTAGAGTGCGGATTTGTATGCATTTTAAAGGTTCCCACACACTGCAGCGGTGGCGGTAAAATCTATTGTCTGGGCTTTACCGCCGCGGTGAGAGGTGAAATGTGTCCTGCACCAATTCACCGCCACCACTGCAGTGTGTGGGGACCTTTAAGCGCCAAAACATGCCATTTAATATGCAGTCTAAATATTGAAAATATGCAACAAAATAACTTTTAATTAATGTATTTGATATAACTACTTTTACTAGTTTTGAATTAATATATGACTTAAAATAATTTAAAACAAATTAAACAACTTATAATTATAATAATTATGCGACTGAATAAAAATCAATAGGATGGCTCCCAGAGGTTTCACCTGACAAGTTTTAGTTAATATTAATATGTTTTTAGCAGGTCCCTGGGCAATTAGCTTTTTAACCTTCTAGGTATGAGAGTAGCAGAGGATAGTCTTTATATTAATGGATTGTAAAGCGAGTGAAGCATTGAATAGAATTTGATCTAATGAGATTTAGTCAGGTGTTAAGGGTTGGTAGATTATTTCTATTTTAAACATATTTTTACTTAATGTCGGATAATTGTCATCATCATATGATATTGAAGAGTTTTCAGCTTTTACTTCACTACTAATTTTGATCTTTGAAACATATAACGTGGCTTTCAATTCTTCAGCGCGCTTAGTGTACTCATTCAGTTTGATTTGAAATGCTTCTTTTTTAATTTTATCAGGTTCGTCTAAACAAAATGTAAGAAAAATAACTTTACAATATTTAATAACATAAAAGAGTTTCTTATTCTTAAGACGTATTATTACTAAATTTTTTAAGTAAAAAATACTAAGTGTTCATCTAAACATCCCGCGTTTTTGGTGATATAGATTTTATTTTTAAATGAATTTGTAGTTTTTGGAAGATTTGCATAACATTTAATTTAAAAAATGTATTAGTACAAACGATTTTATGGCTAATTTAAAGGCCTTCATACCCACATGAAGTGTTATTTGTCTTACAGAACATGCAAAATATAATTGATTCTGCTGCATGTTATACATATTATGTAAGATTAGACATAATCCATTCTTGAGTTGTAGTGAAGGATTCTTGAACTCTTTGAACTTTCATATTTAAAGAAATACAAGAAAAATGAGTTCAAATCAAAATTTTATAACAACAGCAGATTGGTAAAAAAATTGTTTTTGAAAGTGTAAAAACTGTTTTATTATTACATAATATATTTTAACTTTTCTTGAAGTTTAATTTTTAAGTTAGAAAAAAAGTTCTACCCATCTCTACTTTAGTAAGATATCCTTAATATTTAATATATAAAAACAATCACAAACACCAAATTATAAAAGATATCTTAATACAAAAAATTAATAAATTAGTAAATTATCTCATTTATTTCCCCATAACTATACTTCGTCTATAGTATATGAATAAATATTAAAATTATAAATCATAAATTCTTACTTTTACAACAAGGAATCAGATACTGCAGACCTGTGCAATATTTACTAAATGCAGCTTTATATTGCTTTTCAGAATCTAGTTTTACTGCCTGGTGAATAGCTTCAAGTCCTTTAGCATATGATTCGGTAGAAGGCATATGATCTAAGTCTACAAATGGATGTTTAAAAAACTGGTGATAACTCATACGCTCAGATGGATTGTGTTTGAGTAGACCTAATAATAAATCTCTACACTCTGGACTGACTTGATTAGGTGGTATTTCTATTGGTACTCTTTTAACCTTCTCACATAAGTCTTTTATAGAATCTGAAGCGTAAGGAGCATGCCCATATATACATTCATAAGCAATCACTCCAACTGACCATAGATCCGCTTTAACATCATATCGGTTGAGTAGTAACATTTCAGGAGCCATATATAAAGGCGAACCACGAATATTTTCCATTTGAGTTTTTTCACTCATAAAATTTGCCAAGCCAAAATCTAGAACCAAAATTTTAAATGTCAATTTTAAAACATGAAAATATTATTATTATCAAACATAAATAAATGTGAGTACAAACCTCCAACCTTCAGAGTTAGTTGTGGTGACCTCATTAAGAGTAGATTTTGTGGTTTGAGATCAAGATGACAAACATCATGAGATCTTAGGAACTGCAAAGCCAAGGCTAATTGTTGCATGAATTTACGGCATATTTTTTCAGATAGTTTTTTGCGTTGCCGAATAAATGTTGACAAATCACCACCATCACAATGCTCCAATATTATGTAAATATTTTTACGATCCCATATAAAGTCAATCATTTGAACAATGTGTTTATGTTTAAATTTCTTCATCACCCCTATTTCAGTTACTACAGCGTCCTCAGCACTCTTAGACAATTTACTGCGTTCTATAACTTTTATTGCAACCATATTTTTGATTTTCTCCTGAAATTAAAAACAATAATTGTAAGTATATTTTTACACAAAGTAAATCAACCATCATAGTGATAATTTATTACACATTTAGTAATAAAAAAATTATATTTTAAGTACTGAGTAGACTAATCAAAACAAAATATGAAAGATGCGAGAACCTAAAGATAGGTAGGTACGTCTTATTTTAATTCCATCTAATTCTCATTTTAAGACCAAACTGACAATGAAAATATAAGTACCTTTACGTGAGCTAGATACACAGTCGAAGTGCTTCCTTTTCCAATATTTTTAATTATTTGATAACCCTCAACTTGTGGAAAGGCAGACATTTTACATTTATCTATCTGCAGGCTAAAACGTTGATTAGAAAGACTTCAACAATACTATTATTAATATTTTTCAGGGTTAATCATCACATAGACAATTAAATCGATCAAACACAAAAAGGTTTACATAATATTTATTTATTTTTAACGAAATTCAGTGTCACAGCACTCAAACCGATTATCATCACGAGTGTCTCACGCCAACTAAAATATCATAATCTGCATTACTGAACATGTACGTTCAATATTTAGATTGGATCAGCGTCAACTCGTCATGATGTGATTTCCGAAAGGTGACCGTCAGACAGTACTTACGTAACGTTTTACGAGTTAAGAGTAATGAGTAAAGCAGTAAACGGGACACGAGACACGAGTAACGACTAACGAGTAACGACATTCCTTTCCAGTTTCCAGATTGACAACAATTCACATTTTTACATTAATGATCAATTATTGCCAATTGATAATCTAATATCTATAAAAAATGCGCCATAAAATTGATAACACGAGAGATGCGGATACCAGGGTATCCAACATGACAAAATAAAGGCTGAAGCTTCCGAAAAAAAAAATTATCGTTCGTTCCTATTATTCCGTTCTTTGCATACTTATTTCTTACTTACTCAATTTACTATTTACAATTTACATTTACGCGACCGTTAACAGTCACGTCTTGCATAGTCACATACTTCCAAATCATAGGCTCAACTAGACCTCTAAAACGTGGTTTTATAATAAAAACACGCTTGCTTTTACCTCGACTGCCCGAGTAAAATATAAATAATGGCAACCATTTATAAATAATAGGTAAGTTCCATTTTCTACAATCTTGAATGGTCAGGTGGTACGCAGTGCTCGAATTGGGAATTATTAAGTATATGAGCTCAATCCAATAATTTAAAACTGAGTTCCAAAATTTTTATTCGGCACAGTCCAGTGGGGGGCTTTGCCCCCTCCCCCCACGACCATTAACCGATTCCTAAATTTTGAATACTACATTTCACCTATTAGTTATAGCATTTTAACTTTATTATATACCAAATATAATATATTTAAACTATGTATAATAGTATGTAACATGTAAGTGAATATGGATTTATATTAATAGCAAAAGTACCTAAACATATTTCAGTAGGAAATAAAAATGCTATAGTTATTATAAACACTTTAAACCCAATGTATGAACACCTTAAAATATTTGTATTATAATTTGTATTTAATATGATTTTGCGAATAATAAGTAGTACCTTTATTAAAAAAATATACCATAAATCTTAAGTATATACCTACGTATTATATAATTTTTAATCGACAATAATTTACAAAACTAAAAAATTTCTCATGATTATAAATATCCCAAAAAGAGCTCAAATACTTCCAAATTTTTACAGTGTATACTGTGTAAGAAATGCTCGTATAAACATTTGGTGAAAATTGTCTCCGTCTATGGTTATTCATGTTAATAATATTTTTCAAAAAATTAGTAATCCAATATTTGAAATATTTCTTTTTCCTTACTTCGACATTTACTATGATTTTTTTTTTTTTAATTCATTTATATTCAATTGCTATTGTAACCATAATAAATTATTTTCAATAAAATATTTTTTGGTTCAATGATTTTTGTAGGTATATTGTTTCCATTAAAATTAATTCCAAAATTTTATAATATGTTCCCTCCCAGTACCTGACTATAGGTACTATAATATTATATTTATTTTATAAAATTATCAATTATTTATATAACGAAATAGCACTTTTGAGGATTTCCACTTTACCACCCGGCACTATTAGGGATTCCCCACTTTACCTCGAGCTGGACGGAAAAAAGACTCTTTCCAAAGCTTCAACAGCTATCGAAAACCAAACTTTCGGTGCAGGCGTGACAAAAAAGTTAATTTAATTGTCAGGTCATCATGTTACATTCTGTATAATTCTAATAAAAAGTGAAAGATCTTTAGAAAAGTATACTTAGTTTAGTAAGTCACTCATAACACAATTCACATAAATAAATAGTTTTGTTACAAAATAAGTATCAACATTTTTTTTTAAAAAACTCATTTTGATAACTCAAACAAATAAAAAGAGGGTTAGTGGATGTCGCTCTGCTGTACAGTAGGTTACAAGTATAGGGTACATAATGGATTATATTAAATTTGAATTACACTTTAGAAGTTTCAAGTACCTACCTACGAAAAATACCTAATATTATACAATCACAACAAAATAACTAGGTTTTTTATATATTATTAATATGTAATTTCATCCAAATTTGAACTTAAAATGACTGTAAAAATAAACTGTGCTTGCGTATTTTTTATATTTTTTGGTAAAAGAATTAACTACTTACGTGGAATCTTGTTTTAAATTTTCAATCCTTTAATAAAAAAGTTGAACATTCTATAAATTGTTAACTACAAAATAATTATTCAATTTTAAATTTGATAAATTTTGTCAAAATTCGATCTTTAATTATAAAAAAATAATCGTGCCTATGTATTTTTAATATTTTTCAACTGATATTGTAACAATATATCAGGAGCCGTGTATTAAATTTTTACACTAATTGGCCCAACAGATAAAACTTTATTGATATTTATAGAAAAAAAAACTAAAAATGTCTGTAAACAGCTCAAAAAGAGTCAAAATATTTTTAAAAGTGTATGGTGTATAGGAAATGCTAAAATAAACATTCAGTGAAATTTTCATGTATATATCTACAGTTATTCGTTTTTGAATTACAACAAAATAAGGAAATCGCTACATGATAAATCGAGTGAATATCCGATGTTGTAAAAATTTGAATTTCAAATGCTCATAAAAATTTAATTTGACTTTCTTATATAGACATTTTTTTTGAAAAAGGTAGATAATCTTTTAAGGAATCTTGTATTACATTTTAAAACCTTAGATTTGAGAAGAAAAATGTTTACAAATTCTTAACTCAAAATAATTTGCTAATTTTCGTGATTTTTCCATATTTTGTCAATTTTTGAACTTTAAATGCTTATAGAAAAAAACTGTGACTAAAGATTTTTAATATTTTTCATCTGCCTTTGAAACAGTATACTAGGAGCCTTATTTTGTCAATTTTTAAGGTTCCGTACGGTAAAACGGAAGCCTACTACTAAGGCTTCGCTGTTTTTCCGTCCGTCCTGTCATCAGGCTGTATCTCATGAACCATGAGAGTTAGAAAGTTGAAATTTTCACAGATTATGTATTTCCGTAAAAATCCATTTTTTTTTTTTGTACTCTTTTCGAGTAAATCGAGGGACGGAGGAGGAACCGCGTTAGCGTTACTTCTCCTAAGTACCAAAAATCCTAGAATATATAATATAAGCAGTGTTGTCCTACTTGTCCACATAGCTGATGATGGTACGGAATCCTTCGTGCGCGAGTCGGACTCGCACTTGTCCGGTTTTTGAACTTTAAATGCTTATAAAAAAAAACTGTGACTAAGGATTTTTAATATTTTTCATCCGCCTTTGAAACAATATACTAGAAGCCTTCTATTAAATTTTCAAGCTTTTTTAACGAACAAATAAAATTTTATTGATATTTTTAGAAAAAAATTGTGTAATGGATTGTATTAAACTTGAATTCAATGATATAGTATCATTGTATAAGAAAAACGATTCTGAGTGGAGACGGTTTGTCAGTCTGGAAATTTTATATTGTTATTAGTTATTATATCATGTAAGTTGAATTAATATTGTTTTATAATTTTTATGCGTTTCTATGGTGATAAACAAACCGTTATAAATTAAAATCCCATTATCAGCGGTTTTTCGTAATTTTTCGGTGGTTTTTCCCGTGGTATTAAATAACTAATGATAAAATCGAAAAAAGACCTCTCTAAAGTACCATCTTGATCCAATTTGCTAAAAGATAAGGTACGGTGTTGAAATCGAAGCACTCCTTCTGGCAAATTTTTTATAAATACAGGATATAAACAAAAAAAAAAAAAACACCATTGTAAAACCAATAGCTTTCTCACTCCGCTCAGAATCTAAACAATGTAGACCACTGTATTTTGAATATTCCGATTCCAGTCCCTGCCTAGGTACCATAGCAAATTATATTTATAAATAAAATTAGTAATTATTATCTTTACAAAAATATAGTCACTTCTAACATGATTCCCATAAATAAATAGTTGTTACAAAAAAAGTACCAAAAAATTGCTTAAACATTTAAAAAAAACTCATTTTAATCACTTAAAAAAATAAAAATTAACAAAAAATTCAAAAAATTCAAAAAAAATCTAATGGGTATACCAAGTATTTAAGTCACAATAGGAAACAATAAAAACATACTATTATTATTGTTATAAACTCACCTAATTATTATATTTATCTAAAGCATAACATAAATCTTCCGGACTCAGGTTGAGTGTCACTTTACAAAATATATCCCATCGCTTCTTTTCTAAAAATATGAGATCACTATCTCTTAATTTATATGCCATCATAAGCACTTGTTGCTCATTTGGCCACTCTTCACCTGGTACGTATTATGTAGAAAATATGTTATTATTTTGCAGACATAAACCCCATAATCAAAATAGAAAAATAAAACCAAATGTTCAAGCAAGCAAATACTTTAAAGTTGTGTATAAAATTAATGAATTAACCATTGAACAATCTATTTGAACAATGATCAAACAATATGATAATACGGGTAAGCAAATGACGTATTGCGCAGACTTTGACCAAATCTGGACTTTTGCGATCATACCATGCTATTTATATCACGTGTTTAAGTGTCTGATTGCCGGAGAGTAAAGTAAATAAGTATAATATAGTAAATATACTTTACTCAAATAGTAAATACCTACTGGCTTCTACAACTGCCTACAGCCTACTAGTAAGGGGGGCAACTATAAGAGATTATTTGTTATCCGAACCTGGTGGTCTATGACTCGCGCTGATGTTAATATAATATCATAGACCTATCACGGTCACGATTTAAGATATGTAGGCCGATTCTTGAAAGTTGAAATCATACAACTAATTCTCGCATACGACATAAGTCCAAAGAGTATAGACTAGGTTAGGTTGTGTTAATTTAAGGATTGGAAAATAAACGTAAATGTAATAAATGTAAAAAATAAAATGTATTTATTTGTTTTGTATTAATTAATCAACTGTATAAAAACATATTAATTAGGTAGTAGGTATACCTATTTAGTGTCTATCTACATGTACATAAATGCACACACAATAATTGCCTTAAAGTAAAATATTGCTTAGATTTCGATTACGTCAATGTCTACTAAATATAGGTACCAAACTATGATATCAGTAAATTTAATGTATTGCTTTATTTATACATAGTTTGTTGTTGATTTATCAAAAATTAAATTAAACAGATAGTAAAAAATTATGAAAAAAAAAATACAGAAGGTAATCAAAAATGTAATTTCATTTTTAAATAATGTAAATCATAAATCATATATTATAATAAAAACTTACCATTCAAATAAATTAAACATTTACGTTTGTATACTAAAAATTAATATATTAGCAAAGGAATATTTTTCCAGTGATGGGCACAATAAAATTTCAATAATAGAAAATAAAACAAAGAAACATGTAAATTCAATTTTGGTAACGTAACTTATTGCACACGAACATAGTTAAATATATCATTGTCAAATACTTCTGATTAATTAATTAAATGGTTCAAATACTATTATTAAGATTATCAATTTTGGTAAACATTTTATGGTAAATAGACAGAATACATTTGAATAATATAACTATAATACTATAACAATTATAATAATAATAACTATAATAATTAAGTACAATCTATTGAAATAGAAGACAGCCAGCCCATCACTGTGTATTATGTTATTAAGTACGAGGTATTCTAAAAGAATAACCAATACCGAACACTGATAGAATTTGAAAAAAAAAATGAGTTTTTTTTAACAATAAAACCCTGTACTACATATAATTGGAGATTTATAATTATTATATTCAATATTCATTATTTACACACATAATGTTAATTCTATTTTAAGATCACAGTATTCAGACTGTTCTGAATTTATGTTTAAATATAATTTTCTTTATACTTAAAAAATATTAAAATTAGAAAAATATATCTACAAATTACAGTTCCAAGATTTTTGGATTTCAGTTTAATCCAATAATAATAGAATAGAGGTAAAAATTACCAAAAATGTCATAATAACAGTTAGAATTGTGTAGGTTTGGTACACAAATCTCAAATATTAAATATTTCTAAATATTTACATAAATTATAATAACTTCTTAGACAAAAATTACTGATAAAAACTTAGAAATACTTTCACAGACGTTTATATAATAATAATAATAATAATAATAATAATTATAACTATTAATGATCGCCTCTCAATAACTCCATTAAAAGATTGAAGCTTTGCCCTTCTCCTTCCTTACTCTTTATTGACAACATTTCTTTTCCAACCTATTAACAAACCACATAAATTAATACAAATTTAGTCCAACTACAGAGCTTAATAGCTAGTATAAAGTTAGGCTAAGGTTGTAAAAATATAAGAATATTAAATTAGCAAATTTAATATTTTAAATTTGAATACTAATCTCATCTCACCATTAATCCAATTTCATACGATAGCTACATAAAATGATTCAAATTGTATTTGAATGTTTAAATACATACTCACATTCACATAGTATTACTTAAATCAGAGGTATTTAAACTTTACAATCCCACAGCTCTTTTGTATCTTCAAAATATTTAGGAGACTCCCAAATTTTTTATGATAAAAAAATATGTTTACTTTGAAGGGTTGATGACAGATAACACAATAATTATGAAATTAATAATAAAAAGAACCGTAACATTCAACTGGTCATACGAATACGACATGTGTTATCAATAATGTTATTTCCTTAAGAGGATACCCACAGGTGTTGTATCCGTCTAACAAATGCATATCATAGCAAATTGTAAGTTTTTAATAATTCATTTAATTCTGTTATATTTAATTTTAGAGTGAATATCAAAGTTAGAAGTAAGAATACTATCCAGGCTTTTTTTATAATTTAATTTTAAAGCGAGTTATGAGCATTTTAAAATAAACATTAAAAGAATTTACAGAATTTTTAGATTGCTCACAACTCGTTTTAAAATTAAATTATAAAAAAAGCCTAGATAATATTCTTACTTCTAACTTTGATATTCACTCTAAAATTAAATATAACAGAATTAAATGAAATATTAAAAAAGTACAATTTGCTATGTTATGAATTTGTAAGACAAAGAGGATATAACAGGTAGGCATCCTCTTAATTCTAGTTTACATTTTTGTAACGTCATATTCACCAACAAATATTGATCTTTTTTCCTATACTGAACTGTGACTATCAAAACTAACTTTTTCATCACCCACTAGAGCCATGATGCAGAGTTGGAATACCTCTGACTTAAAATAATTTATTAGTATGCCATATTTACCTGACAAGTACGTTGTAAATCAGGTATCCTTAACAACAGTTCTCCAAATTTGGATGGCATCTCCGGATAATGTGTCAGAGTATACTGTTGCAGAGCGTGTAATGCTTTTTCCTGGGATGCACGAACTTTTTCTGGTTCTTTCAAATCATTTGTATCTGAAACCATAATTAACAAATTGAAATCATCTGTTTGTAAAGCACAATATTTACATTTGTTATAGGTTTAAGTATATTTTATAAAATCAGACTAAACATATTATATTATACCTGATGATAATAGCACAATGACTTTCATGGCTACATATTCATAACGATCTACTCTCAAACGTCTCAGGTGCTGAGTAAAATTCAACATGCGCTCAATACAAGGTGCTAAACCTAATTCTCTTGCTTGATCTAAAGAAATGGACTTGCCCAGGCTAACACGTATTTCCCCGGGGCTACTAACTGATCGATAACAGCAACTGAATAACAGTAGCTCACACCAGGCATTTATCAATAGCGATATCTGATCATCGATCTAAAGTAAACATTTTCAAAAAATATAATCTTTGCATAAATAGTTGAAATAAATATTTATCTTATTACCGAAATGTTTTTAAATAACGGTAATGATTTGCACCATTTGACTATTTTGTATAGCCGATGATCAGCAATGTTGCATAAATTGGAAAGAAAATCTGTTCCTGAATTTTCAGCCATTAAGCGACTTTTAGCTATTTCTTTGGCACCACCACAATGATTCATAGAACTTCCACTAGCACTTGATGATTCAAATGAGCCTTCATTATAAGTCCATAAGTGTTCCACTTCCATTATTTCCTAAAATCATTTTATAAGTATTAATATTAATTAATTAGTTAATTAAAAACTAATAGATAATCAAATACTAAAAGTTAAATTTGTTATAGAATACTTTTGTTTTCATAAATTACATTTAATTATGTTCTGAATGTTAGTTAGAAAACTTTTACAATTATTTTGTGTCAAAATCAATCATAAAACTAATAATAATTGTATAGCATTTCTGCAGTAATAATATCTATATAAGTTAATATTATGTTTCTGATATAAACAAAAATCAAATTTAAGAATATATAATTATTTTAAATTTAGAGACTGCTATTTCTTATTAACAGAAAATATATTTGTGATGTTTACACATTACTTACTTGCAATAATTGAGGGATCAGTCTGGCTGCTTCTTGGGGTGGAGACCTGCATGCACGTTCTTCCTGCTTGACTTTATTTTCTACAGAATTAGTGCTCATTCCTGAATGCTGTCCACTATGTTGTGGCTGCATATTGGAAGGCGGTATTGTGTAAGTAAACGGATAGGTACTACGTCCACCTCTTGTTCTATCAACTCTGATTGCTTCTAGTTTCATACCCATATTCAAGCACTTGTCAAAGCGGCAAGCTGGACACTTCTTGCGTGTAGCTATTGTGATCAAACATGCCGAACCATGTAGGCACACATAGTTCTTATGATTTTGTACAGTGCGCTTGAAAAATCCTTTGCAACTCTCACATGAAAATATGCCATAATGAAAACCAGAAATTTTATCACCACAAATTGGACAGGGACTAGATTAAAACATAGAAATTATTTAGCTACAATGACATTACTATGAAAAGTTAATATTTTATTCATTCTACATAAAAATATATACATACCTATTTATGAGTTGTTGTCTTGAAATGCCAGATGTTATACCATGTTGTTGACTAATGTCGGACATCGACAATTTCTCTTCATAGCCATTGGTTTCCTCTGCCACAGTATATTCATGAAAATTTCTTTGTATGTGTCTTGGCTGTATTGGCGATTGTGTCGGGGAAAAATGTGTAGGCGAAACAGACAGCGAGGAATAACTGTAAATAAAATATTTAAGTGTAGGATATACCAATAGTTATATATTATATTGTGTATCATACATTATGTAAGAAAAATACCAACGTTTATAGACTTATGGTTTTACCTTTGACTATAACAAGAACTATGTTGTGATCCACCGTATTGCGAAGCATCACTATTATTCCTCGACAATGACGACGGTGTGAATGTAGATGGGGACGAAAACCCTGAAGATGACGGAGGGTTGTGTCTGGAAGTGATTGGTGACTGTGCAGGTGAGCAACAAGAGTGTATGGCCGAGTCTGGGCTTTGAGTCGGTGGAATGTGTGATGTATGTTTGACTCCATTAGTTCTATGTTGGAGTAACGGACTGTAACCGCCACCTAACAATTTATCAACAAGTAACGGAATGTCGTTGTTCGACGAAGTTACTTTGCTCTTGACATGCTCCATCACTCGGTCGACCTGTATAAAAAAAAAAAAAAATTCAACATAAATATTAAATACTGACGAGATTTTAAACAAGACTTACCAAATTATTATCGTTATAAATAATTCGTTTCACTGGAGACGATTGTTGGTTATTTAAATTCTCATTTCGAGGCAGTAAATAATTTTGATTCGCTGTCTGCACGTCCGCCGTCCTATCTTCTTCCTGGAAATCAGTTGCGTTCGTAAAAATGTCCATCCAAGTTCGTTTTATTAAAATTGGCGAGTCTCAGTTACCTGTTTCATTTCCGAATCGGAAAGTTCTCCTTCCCAGGACATTGGCCGGGGCATGTTTTCTTCTACAGCTCTCATTTTTTTACTTCTCATAGTAACTCCGGAGAAGTCAATCTTACTTACTTCCCGATCACATTCAGAACCTACTTCGTCGATGACGTCATCTTTTATTTCAGTCATTGTGCCGTCCTTGTCGTGAGGTTCCTCTGTGGGTGGAAAAACAAAACTCGTTATAAAAAGTCGATACAATACATATAGGTAAATATTATAGAATATGAAATGTGTATCACGTTAGCACAGTTGAAAAATTCGGTTACGGTTAGGTTAGGTTAAAAAAAAATGTTCGTAAGTGGTTACCGATTTTAGGGGTTTTTAGAATTAGTAGTAATTGATTACCGGTTACCAAAATGATCTCTAAAAATTTGGTTACTTTTGGTCGGTCTGGAAGCGGTTTTTAATTCTTCAAGACTGCCGGCAACCACTTCGGAAACCTTTTTTTTTAAAAAAAGGTTACCGCTACACGTTACCCCTTAATTGAATTTGGTGGTTACCGGTAATTGTTAACCGCTTCTCAAAATTTAAGCTCAAACCGGGAAGCGGTTACCAGACCCAAAATTGTTC
>WHPZ01586720.1:0-37889 GCA_016617965.1 Macrosiphum rosae | reverse complement strand
TAATATTTTTCATCTGCCTTTGAAAAAATATACCTGGAGCCTTGTATTAAATTTTCAAGCTTTTTTAACCAACAAATAAAATTTTATTGATATTTTTAGGAAAAAAACTAAAAAAAAAATGGAAAGTTAAAATGTCAATAAACAGTTCAAAATAAATCAAAATATATTGAAAATGTTATCGTGTATAGAAAATGCAAATATAAACAATCAGTGATAATTTCATGTACCTACGGTCATTTTTTTTAAAGTTACATTGTAAAATCAATACATTCATCATTCCACTCAGAATCTAAAAGGGGGGCAAATGGGTGTCGCTCTGCTGTGCAGTAGGTTACAAGTGGGTTACTGTAATGGATTGTGTTAAATTTGAATCCAATGATATAATTGCATTGTATTAGAAAAACGATTCTGAGCGAAGACGGTAAGTTAGACTATACCTATGCTAAAACTAAGTATATTTGATGATATCATTGTGAATAAAGTAATTTCTATATTATAACCTATTTACGCGGAACATTGTTTAAAATTTTAAATTCTTAGCCATAAAATTTGAACATTTTCTAAATTTTAACTATAAAATAATTCCGTATTTCCTTAATTTTTCTTTTGTTTTTCACTGCGCTTTTGAAAATTACTGGGAATTACCCTTTTGACCCCTAAAGCACCAATTAAATTCAATTTCCTTTCAGAAAAGATAATGTTGGAGAAAATCTAAGCATTTTTCCTGTCCTAAATGGTGATGACAGAAACAAAAAAAATAAATTTAAAAAAAAAACACACATCATTGTAAAATCAATTAATTACGTAGGCTGACAAACCGTTTCCGATAGTCAGCTAAGAATCGTTTTTTAAGTACATTGATATTATATCATTGAATTCAAATTTAATACCATTTATTACAGTGAACCACTTAAACCGACTATATAGACTATATATATATTTTGACCTCCCAAAAGTACCAACTAGATTCACTTTCCCATCGAACAAGTTACTGAAGTTGAAAATCGAAGCATTATTTCGACTACTAATCGTGTTCACAGACACAAAAAAAAAAAAAACACATCATTGTAAAATCAATACATTCATCTTTTCACTCAGAATCTAAAATAGCGGGCCAATCGTGATTTTGAAAAATATACGTGATCTCGCATCATAGTTATATATTATGTTCATAAATCCAAGCCCTTATTATTATTTACTATGACGACGTCCTTCTCCCACGGGGGTCGTCTGACCTTCAGCACGGCACACCCCGGCGTACGTCTGGACCCCGATAGCACCCGATGATGTTGCGTAACACGGTCGACGTCTGCAGGGCGCGGTCTTATACATAATATATTATTATATAGAACGTAATGGTCTCATATATATTTTAAGGTTAGGTACAGTAGGTGGTGTATATAGGTTATATGTCTTCGTATATGCTTGTCACGAGGGCTGGTTTATCGGTTGTATATACTTACCTGTATAGGCTATATTATATATCTAGACTCGGTCGTCTGGAACATTCTAAATTTTTTTGCGTACAGACTCCAAAAAACTGCACTTTAGGTAAAACTTTCTACTGCACATAATATCATAAACCTACATCACGTTATATATATATTATATAAGCTTATATATCTATTTATGTTGGCCAAGCAACAGGCTTTTATTATTATTTCATTGTATTTACGCCACCGTTGCCAGAACAGCTGTTGCAGTGTAAAGGAAAACCGATTTTTACACATACACACACACACAAATGTATTTTATATTATGATAATATACATATATATATATACAACGAGACCGTCGAGAAACGATAGACGTTCGCGAGCACAGGCAGCAAGGAAAAAACACACATATATGTATATAAAATAAAAAAGCAGGTGATAATAAAGGTATAGGTACCCTGGTACCTATAATATAGAGAGAGAGAGAACCGGCAGCAGCAGGTGTATTTTGGCGGGAATCTTGGTGTATAAGGTCGCGTGTGCAGGTGGTGTGCGGGTGCCGAGTGCCGACGGCCCGGCGAGGTCAATATTATATGGTGAGGTTTTTTGGCGGGAAAATCACGGTGGACCTATACACGCACACACATACTCGTTTTGCCATGTTATATAACTCGTATATTTCTATATTATATTATTACACCGGTCGGTCGGGGTGCGTCGCGATCGGGTTAGCGGGGGCGGGCGGGGGGTGAAAAAAGGTACCTTTTATTCGTATGGTAGTGTGTGAGTCTATGTCCCGCGACTGTCTTCCTCGGGTTCGTGTGCATGCGTTTATGTATATTGTATATATATATATATTAATGTTCACCGTCCGACCAGCTGCCGTCTCCTCATCTAAACGCGTCTGTGGCTGTGTGTGTGTGTGTGTGTATGTTAAGGCCCGCGAGGTCTTCGCCGTCGTCGTCGTCGTTGTCGACGTCGTCATCGTCCTGGGCACCAGGTGCACGCAACAGCTGCTTTGCTTGGTTCTGCCCGTGGCCGCTGCTGTTTCTGACGGGCCGACGGGCTGCTGTTTCCACGATCCTCCTCCGCCGCTGATCACGCCGTCAATCTTACACACGTTACCTACATTATACAATATATAATAAATACGGTTATATATCGTAAACAACGTGTATGTATTATATTATACCTATATAGTCGCCGAAACGACGACGGTATCTTTACCTGACACCCGGCAGATTCACCGTGTCCCCCGAAAATACGGTTTTATACCTTTGAAACCAGAAAAACACAATAATAATATCGTCTCGCGTATTATAATATCGCACAATAATACCATCCGTCTGTGTACACCGGCTGCCACGCGTTTGCCGGCCGTCGTCTTCATCGTCGTCGTCGTCATCATCGTTTTATTTTCGGTCGATACCGCGATCGTGTAGGTACCTACGTACGACGACGTACACTGCCGGATGTCGCGCCGACGGACCCACTGCGTTTCCGAATTTCGTGTGCGATCGAATTCGGAAGTTTCGGCCCAATCAGATATTCAAGGCGCGCGCCACCGTCAGACCGTTTCCGTTTCCGCGACGACCGTTTGCCGCCGTCGGCACCGCTTATCTCGGCGGCACACGTCCTCCCGGTCCGACTGATACTATACATATTACATAATATGGCGCGTATTTGGATTTTGTCGATTCCGGTCACCGAACGACGATTATCTTCAATAATACTATACATATATTAATACATTCGTTGTCTTCAATATTATTATAATGTGTCGTGTGTGTAGATCTCACCACGACACTATAATGTCGTCGTCGTCGTTGCACGTTAACCGCGCTCGTGGATCGTAATAATTTATAATGTATTATAATGATGATATAATCATCATAATCACTTATTTGCCTAGAAGTGAGAACGCGTATTACAAACGAAAACGAGAAATTATGATATAGGAAAATTGTTTAGTTTCTCGTAGACATTTTTAATATCAATGCAACTAAAATAAAATTTGTTTGAATTAGAATAATATAACTACACTGTTAAATTGTTTGACGTTGGAATTGAATCGAATATATTTATGAAAGGTTACATTTTTTTAGGAAATTACACTGAAGTATGCCGAACCTGCAAGAGTTATCTCCGTCTCCGTCTTCCAAAGGTATAAGGTATAACATAGTCAATTTGCGTTTAGAAAAACCAATTTTGTAGTGTTGGCTTTAATACCAAAGAATTTACCTCTCATTACTTGCTTTAAAATTTAAATATACAAAGATACAAGTATTCTTGATAATGTATTCTTAACTTACATACCTTACCTTACCTACCTACCTAACAACACAATATTGGTACAGCTAAAGTCAGATTTTCTATATTGTACGTTAATAGTTTATAAGACGAACACAATACTTGAGGATTCAGCTTCCACATTTGTTAAATAGTACCATATGTATTTACGCACTATTGAGAATTCACGCACCATTTATAATATTTTAAAATTTTAAAACAAAAAGGATACATTTATAAATTGGTACTTTTAAATATCGTTGTAAATAATTATAATAATATATTATTGGTAGGTAACTAATAAGCGTGAGCTGCCAATTGCCAACAATCTGAATAAATAGTGGAACCTTGATGCGGATGTATAATAATATTATAATGTTTTCAATTACGAAAGTATATCCGTTGGATCTCGATGAAAATACTTTCTCTTTTGGTTTATGCCTATAAATACGTAGTACTTACACATAAACCCAATGATCAATTCTCTGTGTGAATTGACACAGAACCAGTCTATATAGGTAGGTAGTAGGTATACCAGCAACATTGATTATATTGTTACGTTTTCTTTATATTTTTATCCTTCTATTATTCTCTCTTCGGGTACACTTGGACCTCCAATATTTTTTTATACATATTTTACTTATGTAATATTGTTCCAACTTCCAACCGACGACGGTAGCTCTCAATTCTGCACCACGTGTTATCGTAGTTATTGCTATTGATATAACTTTACTATAATATCACTTTAATAATATGTATATAACGCAAAGCAGATTAAACAGCCTACTTCCTAATAAAACAATTTTTCAATATTACATTAAAGTTCCGCAGAACTCCTAAAGTATTATAATTTTCTACAGTTAGAAAACAATGCATGCAGAATGTGCATTAAAATACAATCATTTTTCGTGACTATTCAATTAGCAAAATGGTTTAAAAATGTCATTAAAATACCAAAATTAAATAGTTTTTAAAAATATTTACAACTACAAGGTTTCGTCGATAATATTTAGAGAAAATATTTGTTAAAGCTATCTATATGAAAATTCCTAAGGTACCCAGGTATGTATATTGTACATGTTACCTAATTATCTGCAGGAATCTAGCACTTGCTGACTGCTGAGTCACACTATGCATTTTCATAGGTCTGGTTAAAACGCATTAAAAACAAATCACATTAGTTTTAATATTTGTTGATGTGTTTTCGATATGTGTTTTGGGCGAGTCCGGTAGATTCCATATCCCGCTAAGGCGCCATACCACACAGTCACCGTCTGAAGTGCGTATAGATATAACATAAAAAGTGTACGTTCAGCTGAACCGTATTTGTGTTGTTTGTATTAATGTTGTGTGAATTTATATATTATCATACAAATTAAAAGCAAGAACATTATCCTTAATACCTTTGGGCTTGGCCAAATCACTCAAACACAAAATTGGTTCTGTTGATTTCAAAAATGTGCTATGTTGTGCTTTTGTAAGACTCAGATAAAATATGTGGGTGTGGTCCTACAATGAACCATACCTAAATAACAAATATTATAATTATTATATTAAGCGTCAGTACTGATGCATTATAAGGATATTAGTCATATTACATTATTACCTACCTTTTTTTTTTATCATTTCATATAAAAAATTATATTATATTTTATAATATTATGTGACGCAACCACGTCGTGAGCAATTCTCTTGAAGCAGGCCTCGGGTTCCAATATAATAATACTATGATATCACCATCGAATCTTTTTGGTGTGTCGCGTTTGGGGTATAACTATATACACCTCGTCATCTCATACTCGAAAACAACGTATAAGGTACCTATACGCGTGTCAGCCGTTCGCCGTTCACGAGGAGCACGCGCACCTTTAACTGAGGAATTTCGTTTGTAATGTAATATATCTTTGCGCAATATATCACATCATATATTATATTCTATTATTATTACTATTTTATTATATATATATAATGCGCACGCACATGTACCAGCTGGAAAAAAACGAATATAGGTATACGACGGTACGTCCTGCTGGGGGCGACAATCGGAATGAAAGAAAACACGTGCCCGGCACACTTGCCGCTTATATATATTATCTTTTTATTAAAATAATACATTTTCCTCCTGCGTACCTATACATATACGTCATATAAATACGCGTGTCTGCTGCTTTGGCGGCGGCGGCGGCGGTGGGGGTGTTGAGAAGGGCCCGAGGGCAATGGGACGTGAACAAATATTCGGCACTCATCAAAGGGCCGTCCAGCATCATCGGTCTTATATATATTTGTACATGTATATACGCACACTATACACATATATATATATATATATATATCTGGACAGTAGTCGGCCATCGACCGATTCGTTTGAGGGTCGTATCTTATGCCGATCGTTTTGAAACATCGCGCGTATACATCATACACGTACATGATAATATTATTGTGTATGTTTCGGCACGAGACGGGCACGTGTTACGGAGATTCGGTAACAACAATAATATACGACCGGTCGCGAGGTTTAACATTTGCGGTTTTAAAAATAACGCGGAAAAGGTAATAATGATACACAATTTTGTCGGCGTGTGGGCAGAAAGAAACAAGTCAATTTTGGCCATATATCGTAGGAATAACATAATTTTATGTAGTCTTGCCCAATACCGTCATATAGCTTTTTCAATATCCCAGTCCCCAGAAAGCAATCTGTTGTTTAAAAATATTATTATAATGTTATCATTTATCATTATAAAATGCTGTCTGGGATGCGTTTGAACTTGCCCAACAAGAAACACTCTTATACTCGTTAAATAGTCAGATTTCGATAATTTTTTTAAATTTTTCTTTGAAAAATAAAGACTTTATATAGGCTGCAGGTAACACTGTACTCGGATTTCAAAACTCTATTTATAAATTTTGTAAGTATAACGGCTACCTATATATCACAAATATCGTTGAGTCCTTTGAAATATATTTTTCTGACATTATTTTAAGTTAATTCAACAATCAAGGTTCATTCCGACCTAAAGAAAGTTTTCCTTTTCGAATAAAAAAAAATTAACAAAATCGATCGTCATTCCATGAGGTGAAAGTGTTTTTTCTGTTAAGTCGTTATTGATTGTTGAAATTGTTTGATTTGATTTTCCGGATAGGGTTGTTGTATGACCACCATGTAGCGTAATTAGAAATTTCCTGAATTGTTTACTCCTAATATAAATAGCAGGCTCAGACACCCTATTATTAAAAGTACCCACGTGCCTTATTGTCTCCATATTACAAACGCTTTACGTACCAAAATTTTCGTTCAAAACAACCCATTTTTAATATTTTGAGTAAGAGTGAATTTGACTAATCATCAAATTGAATGGTATGATTATCGAAGTCCCTAAGAATATTTTAATTTTAAAGCAAGTTGCGAGCGTTTTATAATTAAATGAAGTATGACGGGGGCTGTCGTATTGGAGAGATAGAGACATGATTGGTGACTTGTTGACGACAGTCACTGACGAGGCCAACTTCGGTAATATTAATATAACGTTGTAAATTGGATTATTCTTAACCTAAAATTTGGTATGTTATATACGTATGCGTTAATAAGATAGAGAATTGGAGACAATAACACATCATGCGGGTATGACGTCCCCTTAAACTAGCTATGAATGAAAAATCCTTTAACTTAACTGTCAATAAAAATATAATGAGACTTTTTTTATCGTTCTCTGAAAAGTAGTAATTTTTTACTTATTCCCTTTTACCCAGTCCCCGCCTCCATTAAAAAATGTACGTAATAAATCGCTGCATTCGTCGACGTTCCCAGCTATTTAACCGTCACGTTTCGATCCGAACGAAATCCGAATAATCGACTGCACTCGTCATAATATTATATACATTATATGGCCATCATAATATCTCGACGAAAACTTTTCCTCGTGTTATACCGTTTTGATCTCTGTTCTATATATTTTACACATTTTATTTTACACAGTATAATATAACATAATATATACCTATACATTAGATGATTTGTTTAGCATTTCGCGTGTCTTATTATAATTATAAGTACAGAACAACCACCCAAACGAATACATCACCTCAAAATAGCATAAACTCCCAAATAAGAAACGTTTTTTGTTTTAAAACAAACTACACAAACCTTCAAAAAAACCTAACCCTCTGAATAGTGGACATATCCGAATATAGTAGACAACATATCAGCGACCATGAGTGTTCAGTATTTAGAGGTTTCACTGTACAGTGTACATAATATATACTATCATATAATTCTGAGGTATATAATGCCGCCTTCCTTAACGTGTTTTTATTTACTCCGTAAATGTTTGTAAACAAAAATCGTAATTACCATAAATGCATATGAAATCAACATATGCGTTTACCATAATATTGTTATACCTACTAGCGTACCTGTAGTATATATGGTATAATATACGAAATCATATGGTTCTAAACAACCTTCGCTGCAGCAGACGTACACTGCAGCACAGCTGTTCTATATCCTTCAGCTGCAGTAGAATCTACCATTTTCGAGTTCTTTTTGTACTGATATTCTACACCACACGACTATAATATATAATATGTACTACGTTTTTTTTCACACTTTCTACTCGACGTCCATTAATTTTCTAATATTTTTCCTGTCTCCTCGCTGCAGCAGTAGAAGCAGAAATTTCTACTACTTTTTGATTTTTAATAGCTTCTTGGTATAGGTATATATACTTTCTATACGATATAATATTATTACGGTCTTATATAGTCTATATAGCATATAATATTATTATAACGTATAAAAAGTGATCCTTTTGATAACAAACATTAATTTTATCGCAGAGTATTAACGTTATTGGTGATATATATATATTTTTTTAATACAATTTTAAGTCTTCAAAACAATATATACATGTATATAAATTTACTAGTTTTTAACTCTATCGTTTTTTTTTGTAATATTTGAATGACTGGGTGCATTTTTAATTCAATAATCCCAAGCACAATGTTTTGTTATAATTTAATAACATATTTATTAATGTTTACGTTATGAAAATCGAATTTAGAACGAGTGTATAATTTTTAATTATAGTGATATATACATATTTAAAATTTAAAGTTTAGACGAGTGTCAATAAGAGGGTTAACCGCAACAAGTTGGATCATTATTCATTAGGTATAAACATTTTTAATAATTTTAACTGACAACTGTAATAATAAACTAGGTAGGTACAATAGGTACTCTCTCGAAATTCGATATACTTCGAATACCTATACATTCGAGTTTATCTGCAATTACCTTAAAAAGAACCACCTTGCAGTGTAGAAAGCCAGAGAGGTATATACTCTTATAAGATTTTTCGAAACTCGTCGTTTGTGTACAACTGTACAAGAACTCGATTGAAAGTCACAAGTATACTGTATAACATACATACCTTTTCTGCCTATAAGACACATTTTATCAACCGCCGCGACCGCTGTCCCCCCTCACACACACCCCGACGGGGATTCACGATTCCATTTTTCTTCTTTCGGTTTTAATTTCCACCCGTATAGTATGGGTACAATATTATTATTATACTCAAGATTGAATAACGCATAACGAAATGTCGAGAATATTTTCTATCGTGTAATGCGTTATTAAGTACCACCCAGAAGTGTACCTATGTATATCTACGCGGCGGCATAATAATATTATATATTATATGGTGCGGTGGCGCGGCTTTGTCCGTCTCGGGACGAAAGGTCCGTGAGACAATTGCAGCCAGTACTGCAGCAGTCGTGTACATTCCGACTCTTAATAATAATTCTAATATGGAAACGCGACGAGCTCGGCAGAGGTCAGTTTCGTGACCGACCGCTAAGGATGATGTGTACCTACCCATATAACTATATACCAAATATATAAGTAGTGATTTAGTAGCGTAAATTACATGGCTTTCGGCTTTCGGCTCACACGCGCGCGGGCGGCCCGAAAATAGGGATTAGGAGCGAGAATTGTGCGGAAAAGATGCGCACGCCGCCGTAGGAATACATATTATATATAGGTATATATAGGTACGACAATAGAAACGCGTATACGTATCATTATATTACATTATTTTTCTTTTACTCGTTCCGACCAACGAGCGTATAATATGTATAGTGTATGTACCATATGCCATATGCATGTAGGTATAGTATTATGTAGCGGTATACGTGCGTGCGTCTAATTTCGAAAATCGGATGTCTTGACGAGATTTACGGATTTATACAATATAATATAATATATAATTATCAATCCACTCGGCCGAGAAATCGACCCTTTCACAAAAAGTCGCACGTATAGTTCCGAGGTATGGTAACCCCGTTTCTAGTGAAATATTTGAAGAGAGTTCATCGAGTTGACACTTTCGTGAAATGAACGCTCAACTTTGATGGCGTGTACTTTTTTCACGAATTAGCCAAAGGCCATCCACGTCGTGCAGAAGACAATTAATTATTATTTGTTTTTTACCGTGTTGTAGACATAATATTATCTTACGAGAGTAGTTTTGTATGGTAATTGCAATGTGAGCATTAGTCTGCAACTATAGTACGATTTAAGACATTATCATTTTACTACTATATAATTATTTTTTTTACAAACGATCTTTACAAATTACAACATTTATTAATTATATTCAATTGATATAACATTTATATTAAGACAATCCCATATTTTGTTAATATACTGTAATTTATAATATATATATTATTAACGACTAACTATAAATATGGCATATTTTTCCAATATTTTTAGACCAATACGCTTTGAAGTTTTTTTTAAAACTAATTGTTTTAATTTATCATCATCAAATGCCGTAGTTAAAATATAAATATTATACTTGATATTAACTTTTTATCCCACCTTATATAGATACATTTTATACGTATTCAAGTATAATAATGCTTTTATTTATATAAATCAACATGTACAATTGTAAAAATTGTCAGCGCTATATTGCTTAGTCGAGATTTCCAAAGCGAAATATCAACAATAAATAAACATATTAAAGTTGCATATACAATAACATGAATATGTGGATAGTCAAATAGTGAAAGATGTTCCAACAGCACGGTGTTCAGTTCAAAAGTCTATTTAATGAAAAAAGGGTCCACTCTATATGATTTTTTTTTACAAAGTGTAAACAAAATGATATTCATTTTAGATAGAACTAGTCGACTTTTCAAGAAAAGGTCGATTTCAGTGTGTACTTTATCTCGCATGCTACTGCAAGGCGGTAATCTTTATTGTGCATATTGCAGGTGGTTGCAGCTGCATGCTCGTCTGCAGTATACCACGACCCATATTTAGGTTAAAACCGTGCTGTGAATTGGTAACGTTTGTACGTTACAGGATGGTAATAATAATATATATATTATTATATAATTGATCGTCTCGAGCCCGGAGCCTCGGAATAATATCATATTATTATTATATAATTTTAAACGCGCCGCCGCCAACCACCGCGAGTCCCATCACGTCAGACGTATAGTTCGTATAACCTATACTACAATGGCGTCATCTGCAGCAGGGCTCCTCCAAAGTACGTGAACCACGAAGAATTGATGTTCTCGCGCGCACTTCAAACGAACACCTATACCGCGGTTATACAGTATAATATATAATAGCGGCCGTGCGGTAGCTGTAGATCAAATTACTCGGAACACGAATGGCCTTAGGTCCCGCAATAAATGTCTTGGATCATTAGTATAGGTACCTATGTGTATGAAATATAACTACTGTTGTGCGAGCGGTGTTTCTCGAATATTATTACTATACCCGCGACTTCAATCACATCCCCACATAATATATTTATATATATAATACGAAACCGAGATTCTGAAGCCACAATGCTGCGTTTTGGATTTCGTCCAAGGTCTGATCGGATTTGTATAACAGCAGTAAAACATGCATTGTTAAAGTTTCTGCGCGGTTTATCCTCACTGTAAAATAATATTTTTTGTGTATACTACACATTATTATGTCATCACCATTCACCGGCAAATGGCAATGATGATGATGATAATCCAGAAATCAACTGCATTTCATAGTGAATGCCAGAAATGCCTCGAGTTGGAGTTAGCCAAAATTATAGTAACTAATTGTATCGTTTATTACAACATTGTCATCGTCTATTAGGAATTGATGTAATTATATGAACATTGCCTAAAATGTTATATACATCAAACGAGATCAGCATACCAAAATTATCCCAAAATCTGAGTGCTTCTCAACAAAATACTGCAGGCTACGCCACTTATTGCCAAGGAATTATGTAAATCGTCTAAACTGTCGTAGGCAATGTTATATAGTAATTAGTATGAAATTTTTTGCCATGTCAAAATACTTGAAAATGTAATACAACGTTCCTCATAAAGTTGTTATAATAACAGTTAAAAAATATTAAAGATACATAAGCACGATTTTTTTTATAAGCACTCATAGTGTAAAATTTGATAAAATTTGTCAAAATCTTGAAAATATGCAAATTATTTTGTAGTTGCAAATTATTTCAGATATTATAGCTAAGGTTTGAAAATGTAAAACAAGGTATCTTATAATTAGTTTATACTGCAGTCACGAAAAATTTAAAAATATATATCCAGGGTGTCCCGCGATTTACCGCGAGGCGTGAGGATTAGGGCAATCCTCTAGATAGGTAAAGTGGTAAACCAAGTTTTTTTTGGCTATTTCAAGTTCAAATTTGGACGAAATTAAATATTTATGATCTTAGTTTTTTCGTTGTAATTTAAAAATATTATTAGATATAATATAGGCTGACTCTGGCTGACAGACCGTCTCCGATCAGAATCATTCTTCGTACTTATATATATTGTATACAATGATATCATTGAATTCATATTTAACACCATCCATTCATATCATCCACCTTTTCACATAGGGACGTACCCTAACCTGGGACACGTGGTTTATGAAGAGAAATGAAGAAGCCGTATAAATGAATAATGTACGGTCTCCTCAACGGAAGATTCGCCACTCTTCCATATAAACACAAAGCACGAAGGTATGCAGGCATACAAAAATATTTACAATATAAACACAACTAGAAATCACAAAAAAATAGAAAAAAAAAAATATACCGAATCAAATTAAACAAAAATGATACGACCCAGGCGGTCAGGCGTAAAAAGGAAAGATTAAACTATAATAAAGAACCTCCTACGAATAAGACGGAGAGGATATTCGGACGTTCCTAAATCCTAACTCACAACTACCTTAAAAAAATAAACAACGACAATTTACAATCAATACACTGCAACAGAAAATAATGTACATTTACAGTAACTTAATTTAAGATCAATACAAGGTTGCAGTGCTGCACAGACCCATTGCCCATTTTGGACTTTTTTGAATGACACAATATATTTTAAATTTCT
This sequence comes from Macrosiphum rosae, assembly GCA_016617965.1. Lineage (NCBI taxonomy): Eukaryota > Metazoa > Arthropoda > Insecta > Hemiptera > Aphididae > Macrosiphum > Macrosiphum rosae. Next base: position 24,747 of record WHPZ01586720.1, on the reverse strand, counting down.
TATTCTAAAGCAGAATATTATCAGAGGACTATGACGTTTAAAAATCGAATGTTTAACTTTTAGTTTTTGAGCTATACTTACTGCCTAAGTATTTAAAGTTGTAACTAATATTAACGATATAGGTGTATTTACTCGTCCAAAAATTTATTTTAATATATTATCTAAATACTTCAAATATTTTAAAAAACGTTATAAGTTTTTGAAATAAAGAGTGTTCTTCGAAAAAAAAAATATAATATATAATAGCGTGTATCGCATTTTAATTGCGTTGTGTTTCTCGATCACAATATTGTAAGTTGTAACTATACTATAGTATAGATATGGATATACCTATATCTATATCTATAGATATGGACACAACTGCAGGAACTATTGACACCGTGCGATGTCTGTTATGTTTAATATAGATTTTTGGTTTATGAGCAGTATTATGACTCAGGCTTGTTTAAAACCGATATTTTAATGGTTAAAAACTTAAAACATGTATCAATGTTAGTGTTTTTTACTTTTATATTGTATATCTAATATATAATTGGTCTGCAAGAGTATATAAATGTCGAACCTAGGTCCCGGGGTATAAACAAAACAAATATTTCAATTTTAAAAATGAAAAAACAATGGTTCACGTATTTAAAACATATATTTATATATGTAAATATCTATATACGTATCTACTGCAGTATATTCGAAATCAATATCGTAGCCGTCGACTTGGAGTAATCAAAGTTTCGTATGTATATACCTATACGTTATACACAATAACCAGTTTCGGTATAAATGTTTAACTGACGGTTTCAGCAGCCACCCCCACACAATAATGTCAGTCATTTGTAATGGGCTCGTGCGGTCATCATCATTTCTGGTCTCCGGCCAAACCCTAATTATGGGGCTTCGTCGAGTCCAAACATAATTTTGATCATGCAGGAATGTGTTTAATTTTGTTAGAAAAAACAAAAAAAAATGTCTTCCGTACGATACTTTTTGGAAGAAAATATTATAATACGATCATTACCTGCAACATATACGCATAATATGTATGATACTATATGTATGTATTTGTGCAGTGGCCGTTAAACATAAAACGCAAGTCATAATACTGCGTACGGCATGAAAACCGACAAATTTACGAGTCGCTCGTCCGTATAATAATTCCATTACAGTTAATCCTTTGCACATGGTAATGTTCACGAAATATTCATTTTCGTTATCCTATTATACATCATAATATGTCGCATATACCGTATACGGTGTACTATACTCGTCCGAAACGTGCCAAACCTTAAGATATAAGGGTCACGTCATGATTTCAATCATCCTCATCCGATCGTATTTAAGGATGGTTTAAAGACCGTATTTAAGGACGGTTTACGGATGGATATATAAGCACTCGAAATAATTACAATAATATATTAAATGCAGGACGCGACGTTTCGAAGGATTTATATTATAATTATATATTTTAAATGGTAGGTATATGCAAATGCCCGGGCAATAAAAAAGAATCTGAATAGCCCTTTTTATGTTGTTTTCGGTTTTAATGATCAATAAAAATTAAAAATAATCACTGCTTTATTTTTGGGATGCAGTGGTGGTTATATTATGGGTACAGGCGATCAAATGCATCATATATCATTCGCCTGCCTCGGTAAAAATATTCAAATGCGTACGATCATTATCGCCCCGGCCAATTGGTTTTTACGGCCTGCGGCGGTCGGTCATAATATTATATGATATATACAGTTTGAGTTTCTGAAATGATTTAATAACAATAACAATGCCAATAAATACGACAATAATTGCAATTATTACAATAATAATAATAGTAATGCGTTAACAATATTATAAACCGTCGTATAGGGATAAACTAATGTCGGGTCACGTCGTTAAATTCAGTGCTCGTGAATAATAATTGTCAAAATAGTGTATGTAGCGAGCAGCTGCACTATATCGAGCATGCAATCGGTCAGAAAAATAGAGACCAAAAGGAGTATAGTATAGGTATCCGTGTAACTTATATCTAGTGATGATTTAGGTAATAAGTCCTCTGCTAACTGCAGGGGAATAGGTATAGTGAAATTTAGCTGGCCAAAAAGTAATGTTTTTCCACATATTATTTACTAATTAAATATACAATTACGAATTTACACAGTTACTTACATAGTATAATTATGTACTATATAAATTATTCTATAGCTGTATTCCCCTACTTAGCCCGGGTTTTAATTAATCTATATATTCATACCGTTTTCCGTTTTGCTTCTGTTGAAAAATATAATAATATAAACACAATTAGGTACAATGATAAATTTTGTTAATTTCCATTCCAATTCTGGACATAATTTTAATGTAAACACAAAAAACTGAATACAGATTCAAAGAATTCTTAAAAATCGACTTTAATCAAATATTGTTAAGATTGGTATTCGTATTTATGTGTTTACATCAAAAATATGTCTAGAACTAAGAAAGCAAATCATAAAAGTAATCATGTTGGTTGTATTCATAAGTACCTATATTTGATTTTAAGATTTGTTTCTTTTTTTAAAAATTTTTTTGTAAAACTATTTAATTAGTGTTGTAAAAACTAAATCAATTTAGTTAATGAACCATTGGTATAATAATATGTCTTATGGGCTATGGCTAATGTATAGATATCTTGTTTTCTTTGGGATTTGTCAGCATTTAATAAAATGTTCTGTTGACCTAAACTGTAAAATATAAATAGAATAAATATTGAATAAAATATATCCTTCTACCCCGCCGTGGTTCGGTAAGACGTGACGACGGCCTTGCCTTTCGACGACGATACACGTGCAGTATTATTAAAAGGTAAATAATATAATAATAATAGTAATAATAATATTATGCACCGTGCACGTGTGCAGGGTGTATATTATATACATTATATTTTATTATATTATACATTTGTATCTTATGTGCACACGCAGTGCATCCGACAACAGGACGATCGAGGTCAGTGGCAATAAGGTCTTTCGGTGTGCCATACAATAACTATAAAAAAGTAATCTAATAATATTAATATGTAATAATATAATCATTATAATGTGATGCATAAAATATATTGATTATTATAAAACCTACGCACGCGACGTAGATAGACGACTGTAGCTCGTGGTCTATACTAGAACAAGGAACTTAATAACAATCATTATTAGGTACTATTATTATTATTATATTATTATTGTTTTTGTTATTAATAATGTTATTGTTTTTGTCGTGTAGGTGTTGTACGGTGCAACACGTGTCGCAACGAGAGCCGCTCCGGTGCAGCTCGACTCCGGTGCGGCGCGCCGCCAAACCTCGCGGGCTGCACAGTGTGATTTTTATTGTTCATCAGACCTGACTATTATAATTATTATTGTTATTATTTTCAATCAAGTGACGACCGTCGAAGGCCGTCCGTTATAAAATTATGCGCGGTGTGTGACATAATGATACTCGCTAGTGGCGTGTCCGGGATTTTTCTTATGGGAGATTTATCATACCTATATTATATGCAAGGAGATTCTCTTTTAGGTATGTAGGTACAAGGTACATAATACAAGGAAAACACTCATTTTATCGAAAAGAATATTAGCGTTTTTAGATACAAATTTTTGGATAGACTATACCAACGATTCATTGTGCTCGTGTCCTTTTAAATATATCTATATATTATGATTATTAAATACGATTGCACAATTTTACATTGACGCCAATGTTAATTACATCATAATATAAATTAATTCTAGTATAAATGTCGTATTTATACTCATATAAAGCAATAGCAACCATTTATACACAAAAACTTCCATCGTAAATCTCAAAATTCTTGTTTGAGCGTCTCCTTGGGTTCCAACCGTACTAGGTCCAATTATAAATTTAAATCTTCCTATTAAATCACTCTATCAATTAAAAGAAAAACGCATCAAAATCCGACAGCGACTTTGTTTTATACTATGTTAAGAAGACAACTAAAAATATGTGTCCAGTCCAGTTACTTTACTGATGAAATTTGATAACATAATTTTATCAACAAATGGCAATCACCTGATTGACCAACTACATTAAACATTTATGGGTAAAAAATTTAAAAATTGTTTTAAAACATTCGAAGGCGTATATCATTACGCCTATTGTGACAACATCGCAATAATTTTTATGCGCAATCGTAAAATATATTTTACCCAAAAAGTATGTTCTATTTAAACGTGCGCAATCGTATTATGAAAAAAGTAAAATTCGCGTTAAAGTCAATACAAAACAAAAATTTTTAAAAAGGTTGTAGACTTGTAGTGGAGTGAATAGAGTACCGGAACGCAAAAATTATGCAAAATATTTTTTTTCATATCCTCTTGCCAAAGACTTTCCAAGCGTACTTATTTTACGTTTTACTATCGTTATAGTTTAAAACCTTTCTAATTATATTTCCATACTATTCACATAACAAAATGAATTAACCCAAGTGCCAATAAGTCCCCGCCGGCCCTCTAAAAGCCACCTCTGGCTATTTCACCCTAACCTCCAGTGTGTGTGATGGGTACCAGTTCTCAGATCCATTCAGCTTTCGCTGTGGTTTACAAATAAATAAATCCACGCTCGTTAAAAAATTTGTACATCCACCTGCATCCACCAGTATACTTACACTGAACGTTGATCTTGTTGATCCTATTGTGACCTTCTATTATTGCAGTGTCGTATATAGCGTGGAACTTTTGGCCCAAGACATTATGCCCTTTCGTTTACGATAGACATTTTAGTATACGGGGGGGGGCTCATATAATCATACTCATATAATATAATATTAATATAGTAGGGAACTCGGGAGGTAATGTTGGCGAATGTATTTTAAAAATAATTTTAGTTATAAAAATGGTTGATATCAATATTACATAATATTAGACATAATAATATAACATTATTTTAGTTTTATACCAAATTCTAGCTTATTAGAATAGTATACGGTGTACTTTTTATCTGAACTCACCAGTTATCTGTTCGATTACGTATATTGCCATTACATTTTTACGACAAAAATTAGACAATTTAAATATTTCATTTGTTAAATTTAAAATTTAATTTTTTAGATTCTGAACGGATTGATGTAGATTATTGGTATTGATTTTACAATGATGTATATCTGTCATCACTTTTTGGAACTATACAAGTGCTTTGAATTTTTTTCTTTAAATGTCGATAGTAAAATTTTGACTCAGTCCACAAACTTGAAAATTTAGCACAAGGTTCTTCATAATTTGTTATTTTATCAATTAAAAAAAAATTAAGATATAGAGGCATAATTTTTTTTTATTCGCATTTGAAATTCAAAATTTGACAACAATCGTCAAATTTATGAACATTTGCAAATTGTTTTATAATTAAAAATAATATATAAAAATGTTCAAGTTTTAGCTTATTTTTTATAGACATTTGACTGTCAAATTTGGATGAAATTACATATTTTGACTTTTTTTGAACTGTTCATAGCTATGACAAATTTTTGATTTTTTAAACTTTTTTTATAATTATTGTCGATATACCTATTTATTTTGTTCTGCCAAAATACTTGAAAATGTAATACAAGGTTCTTCATAATATGTTGTAGCTACTGGAAATTAAAAAAAAAGTTTAGCGTAAATCCACAATATTTTTTTATGAGCACATGCAGTTAGAATTTCAAAAATTTGGTAAAAAAATGTGAAATAGTACAAATATTATTTTTTAGTTAGAAATTCATATTTTGTTAAAATATAAAAATATTATCCGTGGATACTTGAAACTTTTAAAGTATATTATTATATTTCATACACACAATGATACTTTTTTGTCGAATTGGAGTAAATCCGATGACCGATTTGCGTATCTGCCGCGACGAGGAAAGAAATCAAAACCGTTTTATCGCTATTTACACGCCACACGCCGACGGGTACACAACAACCGAATGGTAATTATTTATACATATTATTATCATTATTACACTGATACACGTCACATAATGACGCGGGTACACATAAAATATATAATATTATTGTTATGCGGGCAATTACACATAATACCATTATACATTTATACGATATAGGACATAGGTACATAATATTATAATATTATGTAACTGGTAGTATTATACATTTATACTATTATATACTAATATTTAGTACGACAACCATAATAATATATTTATTTTATTATAGTACTCTATGTACGGGCAAACGTGCGCGACCTGCTTTACGCCACGACGTATTATTAATTATTATTATTAGGATCCGGATGTTGATGAATTTTTGCATTTGTATTATCATAGACGATGATTTTACTTTTTTTAACAATAAATTAAGTGAAAATTACGATTTAATTTATAAATTACAATTTATTATAATCATCATTATATTTCTATATTTTCCTCCGATCGAATAATTTAATTTTACCTGCTTATTACGAAAAATACTTAGAACAACATTGTTTTCTAGAATAAAACTAGTTTTTAAATTTTAATTTATACATTCATGTTAATAAATTGTAATTTTTAAATTTAAATCAATTACTAATTGTATTAAATTTAATAGTTTTAATAGTCTATTGAGTATTTAGGTCATTAACAATTTTTTTAGGGAATTTTTTTTTTGTATTTTATGTTATAAATCATAAATGCAATTTTTTGGATTTTTAGGACATCCGGATCCCAATAATCATAAGATATTTATTTAAATGGGCGAAATGTAGTACGATACAATATCGATTACAGTATTGATATAATGATATAAAAGAATAATATTAATGAAATTTATGGTAATTACATCAATAATCAATTACAGAATTATCATTAATCTAGGTAATTGGGATTATAAATTAAAAAACCAAATAACATAGTTAGCTAAATAGATAAATAAACAAAAGAGGTGCTCATTGTCGAATTTCACTCTTTATTCCTTACCTAAACCAAAAAGTTTGAATAATTACACTAGGGTTCAAGAAAGGACCTAATTTGTTATTCAAATTGCACTCTTTTCGCTCGTAGAAGTTCAATGCTGTAAATAATTATTCTAATTGATAATTGTATGTAGGTACTTTTCGATCGATTTAGTATTACAGCGACGTAAATAATTAATTTAGAAATAAATGTAAATACATATTTTCAATTTTCATGTTATCATTTTTAAATTGTAGCTGTTTAATATGTAATTATTAAAATTAAAACAATTCACTTTAGATATAAAAATACAAATTATTTTTCTGATCATCGATTGATATTCGTTAATATGTAGATTTTGTGTAATGATCGGAACGAGGGCAATTCAAACATTACCTTTTTCTGTTCCTAGTGCAATTCGTCAAAAATAAGTGCAATTCGACCTTGTACCCGGCGCATCATTTTGTATGCAGCTAAGAATGGTTGGAACTGTAATTAGTTGAATGAAGGGGTACAATAAAAGTAATTTTGGGTCGTGTGAAACGGGAAGAAAATTTAATTTGGGGAGCAAAGAAAGGGCATGTATACATCCGTCCATCAGCCCACGCAGGAATACTATAAGTTAGCGTCCACTAAGGGGGCGGATATCGAGCTTATGCATGACTGGGCAGGACTCGTGAGGATTGTGCAGGTACATTATTAGAATGAAAGACGAGGAATTCATAAATCGCCTTCTTACACCCTTTATACATGGGAACTGGGAAGAGTCAACAGCTGTGAAAGGGTCCCATAGAACAGACGGCAGACGCGTATATTCAAAAAGAGAACCTTAAATGGCCTCAAGCGAGGCAGATAACTTGAATTCTTTGGGACAAGCGCATCACACAGCGCCTTCAAAGCTCTACAGTAAATCGCTTTTACGTGATGGTGCAGATAATTCGAACCCGAGTTCACACCTAAAACATTTTAATATTAAATGATTCTAAACTTGAGCGGCATTTATGGTACCTATTATATATTGGATATGGGAATATAGAATATATAGACGCACATTTCTTATTTCTTTTTCCGAGCTACTCGCGACATGGTGAATTTACGTTCAGCAGAATCATTCTTGTGTATAGTTGTTGTGTCGTTTGATTTAATGTCAGAGCGACTATTGACCTATTATGAAACTAATGTCGAGAATACATTATTCGCGTTGGCTTTTATTTACAATACTTCAATTCGTTTATACCTATTATGCGAGTTATGAGTACCTACCTACAATTTAAAAACGCTCACAATACACATCGCTGCAGTGGGTCGGAGAGTGAAAACAAACATAATAATATTATATTCATATGTTGCTCCAACATCCTCTTTTAAGCCACCGCGCTGACGTCTCGGAACGGTTGAAATCTCCGAGACTCGAGCGATCGGTGGTGTCTCGGCGGGCGCTATACCTATATAATATAATGCATTATATTATAATATATGATATACATGCGCACGCCTAAATAAATATAGTGATAATAATAAGTAGTACGTACACGAACAATAATTTATATATATTATATATACATACCTATATATAAGTATAATATCTTTGCCGGTCCCCTCGTCATAAATCTCCGGACAGGAAACTTATAAAAACCGGTAGCCGACACGACCCGCCGAGATCAACCGACCCCATTGTACTGTCGTGTGTGCTTGTGTACAATGATAACACGAGTGTGTGTGTGTGTGATGTGTGTGCGCGTGCGTGTGTGGTCGACAAGTGACGGTGAAGACGAGGAGGAGTAGGACGCGGGCAAGAAACGGTACAAAATAATAATAATATTATATATATGTGCTTGCGTGGCCACGATGTGCATCATAATATATGATTATAACTGCGGCATGCGGGAAGAAAAAAAAAACCAGGAAAAATCGTGACTAGCTTATAATCCAAATCGGGTCCTCGGACTTACGCTGCAACATTGTCGTTGACGGTGGTTATAATATAAGTCGTAATAAAGGTCGAACTTGTAGTCGTACTACTTTTCACGACCTGCGACTGATAGCCTTTGTCGGCAGGTACACCCAGTATTTTCAACCTCAGAGTAAATAGTTGAGAAGTTGCTGCAGCTTTCGTCACAAGAAAACGTCATAATTACAAATCACAATGAATCCGAAAAAAACTTAAACATTTCAAAAACGAAATTAGGTACGTCCTTCTCCGTCGGGGACGTCAGAAGGTATATTATGACATAATATAAGCCCGGAAAAACTAGCCGGGGAAGCTCGCCTTTTACTCCCGGAAGCATAATTTTTTAGTGGTTCTTTAGGTCTTAGGCGTCCTATTATGAGCCTTAACATATTTCTCGACATCGGTCACTATCGTTTTTACTGTGTTGTAGGTGCACTAATACAGTATGAATATTCCGCGACTATTGTTTTAATTTATATTTCTAACGAGTTGTAAAACGAATATTTTTTAAATGGTCGTTATGTTTCGAAGACATACAAATATATTAACCTGAATTTATATTTATTTTTTTAATCGGTAACATAATATTTCTTTGTTGAATTCGTAATAATAAATAATAACAACATAATATTATGTTGTAAGTATACAATCATAAAATCATTACGAATTCATTTATTGTTATCTTATTTACGATTTCAGTTTGAAAAACGTAAATATTTATATAATAATATGTGATACCCGATTATTATAAGACTAAAATGATTAATCAGCATTGTGCCATTGTACAGTATCATAATAATAGCATAATAATAATGTACATTACCTATGTATAATTTATCAATATCTCTTATCTATGTTCTGCGTTTATGATATACAAATCATTGTGGTATTATAAAATTCACATTTTTAATCACATCTCACATTTTGTTTGATATCATTGAATTCCCAATTAGGTAAATGTATAATAATGTCAACATATTAATATACATAATATTAAGGTATGTAATAAGAATTCAACTCAAAACTATCTCTACCTCTATATAAACACAAAAAGGGGGAAAAGTCTTTATTTCAATTATTAATCAGATTTTTGATAGAAAAATAACATTTAAGAGTCCTGTTGATCGAGGGTTGCAAGCGGGCCCGTACTGGCTAGTCGCTACCTCTAAGGGCCTGTATTACAATAGTTGAACTCCGGTTAAACCACTGAATTCGGCCGGTAAAATCAGTGGTTCAAGCGTAACCGAGGTTTAAACTATGATTGTAAGGGGCGAGGGAAAAAATATATTTACAGGGAGCCAACTATATTTTTATATATCCACTACCAAATTAAAAGAAAATGGCATATGTTTTATTTACAAGCTACCGCCAGAAGATGTTAAACACAACTAACAGTTCACATATTTTATCAACCCATTTTTCCTTATACCATCGAGGCATCGAATCTTTGAGGATCGAAACATTCTAAAACCGTATATAAAATCTGATGAGATAAAAATCGTACATCTAAACTATTTATAATAGTAGTGTCTATTGTATAATTAATAGTGTATTGTGTGGCAAGGGCGGGAAGTGAGCTATTTCACCCAAGACTGAAATTGCATTCCCACACGAGCCGCACATACTATTTTTTGTCACGCCTCTGCATTCATCGATTACGGCAAAGGAATACAAGGATCTATTCAACAACTAGACCATAATTTTACGACAACAATATTTCATGAAAGAAACGATTTTATTTTACTTATTTTAAGCGTCACGCGTGGAGGTTACATATAATATGAGTATAAGGTGTAGCCAAAAATGCATGTTTTGTAAGGACCGTGGTATAGATTTCCACAGTGGCGTAGCCAGGAATTTTTTATGGGGGGGGGACCAAGTATACAAATACAATGTGTTTTTTATTTACGCTTTTTATTTTTTTATTAATATTGATAAAATTCTAAGGTCAAGACCGGTCAATGGGGGGGGGGGGGGCTATAGCCCCCTTAGCCTCTCCCTTGGCTACGCCACTGGATTTCCGTGTCTGGTTGTGCAGGCGATATGCACGTGATATTTTGCGCCCAGCACTTTTAGGGATTTTCATTTACCGCCCGCTGGACGGAAAAAGGACGCTTTCCAACGCTTTAACAGATATCGAAAACCAAACCTTCGGTGTAGGCGTGACAAAAATATTAGTATACGAAAATGATCAATTTATTCTGTGTGAACTTCTTTATCACGAGTTAATTCAAACAACTTTGCGTTTGCGTTTCTTCGAAAGTTTTTCTTCTATTTCAATATCACGAAGCTCCTTTTAATCAGTTGTTTTAACTGCAAAGTCAACAAATGTCTTAGCAGCCTACCTTCCTAACCTACCTTATTAGATGGGCGTCCTGTAGAAAAACCAAAATAAAAACAATAATCAATGTGCATACACACACGTCTTACACCGATTACGGTATTCGAATTTCACAAGTCACCTCTATGGATCTATAGTTGATAATGTCATAAATTATAACAAAACAATTATTTACATAAAATATGTAGCTTCCTAATACAGTAGGTAATACACTAATTACCTGTGCATAATAATTACAAAACATAACATTTGTATAATATAACACCCATATAGGTAACATTATAAAATAGGTACACTTTAATATTATACATATAGTAAATATAATATATTATAATGATCTAAAAAAAAGTGGGAAGGGGCGCTAATTTATCAATTGATCATGGGGCTCACCGGGAAAATTCCCGGCGTCCCGGTGGACCATTACGGGCCTGGTTGCAAGAAATAAATATTAGATATTGCTCCAGAGAGTTAGGTACCAGCACCACTATCTGCAACGCCCCTGTTTGTAATATTATCGTCGTGCGCGTAATATATATTATTTGTGTGTAGTGTGTGTGTGTGTGTGTGTGAGTATTATGTGATATTATATTATTATTATTATCTGCCGTGTATAATACGATTAATACGTATACGTACCTATATTTATGACAAAGTATTAAAATCAAAAGGGGGCTCTGTACGAGATCCGGTCCACCGCCAACCATAAAACTGGTTTCTTTTTCTTTTTAAATATCAATACATAATATAATTATATTATACTATAATAATATTGCCATGTATATTATGAGGATGACGTGTGTGCGTATACCTCCGTACGCGCGTGTATAATAATGCATAAGAATCGTGTAATAATATTATATTGTATAGGTCTTGCGGTCTACGTGTATATTGTGTAAACGAGGAAAATAATAACAGTTCAGCTGCAACAGCGCCTCCGTTTTATGATTTTTTTGATTTTTTCTTTCCGCCGTGGCACTTGTGAGAATAATTGTGAAACACGACGACGACGAACCACGTACGTGACAGTGTTGTAAAAAACAAACAATATACGATATCCATGATCAGGGGGTGACGGGTGTCCCTGGGTTCCGCTGGGCCAGGCACAAAATAAATTTAATTGGTTCCCGGGGCACTGTTTTTCATAAATTTTGTCGACATTACAACTTAAGTACCATCGGACGTATACTTAAAGTTAAATTTATAGTGGTTTCATAATATTAAATATTTAGTTTCATACTTTGTATATAGCTTTTTATCGTTTTAATTTCTCGTTTAATGTTTAATAGCGGTACACTCGGTATCGGTCTAATTCTGTGAAGCCGAATCTTCGAATAATAAAATGAAGAGTTCACAGTATCAGAAAAAGCAAAATACATCGGTAGAGAATACTAATAACCGATCAGTAAAATCGAATCACTTATCAGGACACTATCATTACCGGTAATCCCTGAACTTTTTTGGGTCTAGACGGAGAGTATATTAAAATAATGATATAATATAATATTATTATATTATATTATTATTATTAAGCAGGTTGTACGTAAATAGTAAATATACGCTCAAACTTCCCTATTTCAGTGGGCTTTGGAGTTTTGAATAAGTTTTCTAGCAAATATTGCAGGAAAGCAACTCAATTCCTCACACTTATAGTAACAGACTAATCTTATAAATCGATAACAACTGAATAATTTCAAGATTGGACAAAAAAAAAAAGCACTAAATCACAAATAAATTACAATAAAATGAAATTATTAGTATCAAGTCATAACAAAAATAAATCAATACGTCTAAACGTTCGACACGCATTCCGCGCGCCAATGGAGATCTATTGGAATTTGACGTCCAATCATCTCATTTTACCGAGAATATAAGTAACATTAATTATGGTATGGACACCATTATATTTTATAAATTCTATATATGGCGAGCCTGGTGTGTGGGTTGATTGTCACATTTTTCTAGCTAGCAAGCAGCAGTTAGAATCTAGCTCAACCGTCTTTTAATTTTCAACACCATTATTCATTATCATTACATTACTATGTAATCTAATATAATAAAAGGTTTAGAACGAAAATATATTATTTTAATTTAACTATACAATTATTAGGTATAAATTATGAAAAAAAAACATACTGTTGGCGAATTTGTCATAATTTAAAAAAAAATAAATAGTTATCCCTGATAAAATATTCATAAAACTTTTCTGTATTAAATGATATCGTAATATATACAGTAATTATGCATATTATTATATCTATATTACATATTTTTAATTAGTTTACAGTTCAAAACTATTAAAGAACCCATATAATAATGATTATTGTAATTTGTAAATGCCGCTCTTAAGCCAATTTATCGCGACGAAAAGGTCTGCCTCAGATCAACAACCTATAATGTATATTATACGACGACAAATTTCATACGACCAATATTGACTTAAGCTCCAATGTAAAAACTACACATGTTTGAATTGGAAACAACGATCAAAAAGGGGAAGAAAAAGTTAAAAAAAAAAAAATGTGCGTACCTAAAGATTTAAAATAATTATTATGTCTTATTGAGTAATATACTAATAATATTGAACTCAGTCACTCTCAATATTCGAGCTCAGAGATACAAAGAGTGAGCGCAACATCGGTCGGTTATAATATTATACTTGCGCGTTTTTCTATATTTATAACGAAATGTGCGCGTGCGTGTCTTCTCAGAAAACTCTCCGAACTTGGGGCTAGCTTCTTGGAAAACGTCGTACGGACGACATCGTTTAATCGTTCGTCAATTAAAAACGTATTAACGCGAAGTCTTCGCTAATTTCGAGAGCTGTCCATTTATATAATTTATATATCGTCGGGCAAAGCAAACTGTGAAATAATTATTAATAATATTAATATTATGTGTACCTAATTAACTAATAACATCTGTGCACGATTACGAACGACTGCTGATAATATTATTATTTTCCTTATCCTCTTAATTTATATTAATTTTATTATGAGTCTTATTTTACAAGAAATTTAGAAAAATCAGTGTTATATTATACTCGTATACGGAAAAATTGTGGCCACGAAGACGTCCCGTATACGGGGCAATTATATAGTGGACGGTTGTATTGAGTGAATTTCCGATTTATTCTCTTCGGTTTAACCAGAAGTAACACATTAGGGGGGCTTTAAACATTTCTGATTATGACTCTTATTCAAGAAAATTCAAAATATTCATTTTTTTTTTTGTTTGATTTGTATGATAAAAATAAATATTCTATCAATTTATCATTTTTATAGTTCATGGATTTTGGTTATAAAATTGGCAGCATTAAGAAGGCATTGACCAGTGACCACTATCAAAAATAGTATTCAAGTATGTTATTTTCTATTTTCTATTAATATTATACTAAATTGCATAATTGCATAACAAAATTGCATATCATAATTATTGCATAATTGCATAATTGCATAACATAATTGCATAATTGCATAACATAATTTATTAATTTATATTGTACAATATCGGGGACCGTATTAGTTGTTGGTACATCGATGTATATATTATGGCCTTAGAAACTGCATGGTTAAACAAAACAAATAATTAAACTGTGTAAAGTTAAACTTTCACATATTATGGTAAATAATATAACCAAGGATTGAAAGGGCTTGAAGGGCCCGATAAAGTTAAAAGACCTCTATGAAAAATGTTAGTAAGGAATTCAAATACGTAGGAACAAATCGAAGTATAATTTTTTTAACGGAAGTGGGTTACCTATTGTATTATTTTATGTAATTTTAAACGTCGAAATCGAGAACACACAACTACAAACATAATTGTTTTAACCACATCAAAACCATACATCTTAATGGTCCCGTCAGTCCTGCGCTCGCAGCTATACGAGTCTGAATGCATTGGGAAGGACTTGTCCTAAGATACATATTTAGGTTTAAATTCGAACGCTGTAAACACCGCTTTGTATAATATACGCCCAGCCATCATCATTAGCCAGCGTTGCGTATATAATATAATGCATACTACCCAAATTATTGGACACAACAAGACGTGGCATATGGTACTTATAACCTGCAACCATAATATAATATTATATAATATACCCATCGACGACGGGCACTCGTCGACCTAGGTGGCTTCGCGACGGCGGCGATGGTGGTATATATTATTATTACAATTTATTATTATTATACACACACACACACACGAACGCGAATATATTATGATATATCATTTCACGCACACGTGTTGCGGACACCCACCACCCACGCGAGTCGACACGAAGTGACATGCCGATAAGTTCCAGCAGCGCACACGGGGGGAGGGGGGTACGAGGCGCATATTGGTCTCGTAAAACGGTTTCTGATCGGCGTCACGGGTCGGGTCCGTGAAATAGGACACTTTGGTGTTTATAATTTAATATAAAATATTGTAATAGGTGGTCGCGTGTATATAGTCACGGCGGCGGTGGCGGCGGCTACGGTGGTCGTCGCGACATCGTCTGAGACTCCGAAAAGGCGCCAAAATCGTCCGACTGTGGTAGACCAATACGTCTCGTCCCTTGTCCCCGCGACGACCCCGTACGCACAACCGCCATCGACATAGAGATCGTCGATCGCGAACACATTGCATGTGTACATAATATATACCATAATTTATTATACTAAGGATTATATTATATTATCGTCTAAACTCGGGCGGGTCGCACACGTGTCCCCGGCGGACGGTTTTAAACGTTTTCGATGTATTATTTTTATATTTTTTTTCGTTATCTCCAAATAATAATGTACGTCGTAAATATAATACGGTCGAAAACTACCCCTCGCACACTTCCACCCCCACAGCAAAGAGGTCACTCTGCTGCAGCGCGCTAATAGTCGTCCCAACCCTGTCCGTCTATGTATCATTACAACGTAAAGATAACGATTATATATATATATATATATATATAGTGAAGGGATTTTCAAAAAAAAACTACTACACAACGCCCTCCTCGGTAGACAAACGCGTGTTAGCCGACTTGATAGCGATATTGGCTCTATCGCAGCGGGAAGGCGACCGTGTCGGCGGCGGTCGATCTAGATAATATTTTACTATCTATATAATAAACTTACTCTATACTATCATAATATATGTTATGTTTGCATTATCTCCAGATCGGAGTGGTTCCCATTAGCGTCCGTATGGTTCCGTCGCCAATCGATTTCGATACAATATTTCCAGTGACATTTTAAGTAATATTTTTTTTTATGCTGAGATAATCATACCCAATAATATTATAATATAATATACTCTTGGCCATTTATAATCGTGAATTATCAGTTATTATCGACGACGACGTCTCCCTGTGCTGCAGGGCGAGTGAGTGCCGCGCCCACCCCGTCACGTGCATATGTGATGCAGTGTACATATTACATTATTATATTTTTAATATAACACGACGACTCGACGCCACTGTCGCCACTGCCGCCACTGCCGCCGGACCGTATTATATATTTATATATTATATTGTACAATAATATTTCAGAATTAAGTATAATATATATAGGGTACACACGTGTGTCGCAAACGCTGCAGCACTCGAACGAGCTTAAAACCGTGCCGTGCACGTGTTCAGCAGCAGTGTGCGCCGTGTCCAATTTTATCAGGTTTTTTTTTTCTTTCACCCCGTTTTTGGTCGCTGGATCGAAACGCGTTTAAAATCCCGACCCCGCAGCAGCCACCCTGTTTTTCCCACCGCAACCCTGTTTTTGTTTTTTTCCCTCGCTTTCGGATTTCAACGTCTCACAGCGGCGATTACACGCGTTGTATAATATACTCAAAGGCGTAATATATACATAAATAATACAGTCAAGCATCGATTTAAGCAGAAATTACCATGTCGTATAGATGAACTACGGGTCAGGTCTGCAATAACACCACATGGCGTGACCTAATGACTGAAAATATACATAATACATATTATAGAAGAGGGACAACAAATATATTAATACAATTTTCCATCGATATTCTCGGAATACTGCAATCGCCACACAAAACAGACCAAGCAAAAGAAAGAATTATTTTTGTAGTTAGAGGACAATATTATGATATATTTTGACTTGCAGACCTGTATAGTGAAAGTGATTATATCTTTGGTTTCGACTGCGGTGACTGGCGAGTACTCCATAATACTATCTGGACTTATACCAAACAACTTCTATATACATTTGTATGACAGTCGACAGATGCATAGAATAATACTTTATATAGTTCAATTAATTGTCATATACTTTATAGGAAAAAAGTCAGGGGTCCATAGATAACCGTAAAAGATCACAGACAAGGATCGATGAGCACCTATATTTATTACGAAAGGAAGTCCGAAAGAAGCATCAGTGCTACAGTGGTACTGATCAGTGGCAAACATTTAATACTCCGAAGTCAGCAACCATAATATAAATTACTCATTAAATAAAAATATTAAATTGAACGTTAAATAAACATCTTCACTGTTAAATATAAAAAGTATTAATTAATTATTTAAATCATCATGCAGCTGTCTCATAATAGTAAAGTCATATGACTTGATTCTATTGAATCTGATTGAGTCAGCCTGCAGTAACAATAGTGACTATTATAATATCATTATATACTGTATCATAACTTGTTGTCGATGTATTCAAAGACCTAAAATTCAAACATCGTTTATTTTTGCGAAAAATACTTTTTGTTTTTATTCAAAAGTACCTGTTACGGAAAGCACATGATAATATTATATAATATCATCGTCATGTATTCATGTGTACATCGCTTACCGTTTCTTATTTTCGAAACTTTGCACCAAGTATCAACAAACCATACCAAAATTAGATTAAAAATTTAAAAAAATATTTTATATACCTACCTACTGAGTTCTAGTTCTAGTTCTAATATTTATTATCATCTCGAATACACTCGATATTGATAAAAATGAAATATAAATGTCCTCGATAATATGTCAAAACTGTACAGTCTCGAGAAATACGTACCTATACTACCTATTCAACTAGTATATACCGCCGTAAGAGTGAACCGTCAAATAGGTTGGACAGCCACAGCTTAAACGATCACTATAATACTTATATTGTATAATTTATATATAGGTAAGTACACACTATACAGTCGACTAAGTCGAGAGTCCAACGACTAAAACGTTTTTACACGCGACGATGTTACATATATATGTTGATATGCAATCGCAATCTAGAAAAACAAGTCAAACAAAATAATATATAAATACTCGTTGTGTACACTTTAATGCGTTTTCTTTTATGTATTTCAGCGAGGGGGGAAAGGGTGAACGTTTATTTCTAAAAAAAAAATTGCCCCTTTACATTTGTACAAGTACCTACCTGATCCAAGACTTTGTAAATCGCTGCACGGAGCCTGCACATAATAATATATATAACCATAAACCCCGGACCGACCATGTCGTGGGTATAATGATATTATATTATATGTACACACGACATATCGCGAGGTAGTAAAATAAAAAAAAAAAGGGACCCTTATAACAAACCCGAACGGTCGCGCGGGGCACAATGCGCGTTCATAAAACATTACATAATATTAAAATATTATAACGACGCCGATGTATATAATATACAGGCACATATAAACATAATACACATGAGCACAAAACACAAAGTCGTCGTACACGCAATAATACATAATAATATAATATGCAGTATAGGACGACATATTATAATATTATTATTATTTTAATACGCCGCGGCCGCCCGCTCCGCGACTAACCCTTTTAACGACGGCGGTAGCGGATGTCCTTTTATAGGTAATATTATAGGTATATACCTATATACCGTTTAGGGGAAAGGTCTCTTTAGGCCGTGTTTTCTTCTTTCTTTCGCTTCGCGCCGGCTGTTATGCCTATATATATATGTATATAATATTATTATATCATACGACATATATCGTGTATACGCCATTACACACTGCACGTGATGTTTAATATATTTGCGCCCCCGAGACACGACCGAACACCTCTCTCGTTTTCTTGTCACGGGTCGCACACCCCCTTATGCGCGTATATTACACACACGTGTGTGTGTGGTGTGTCTGTGTGTGTGTAAGTACGTGGCAGCAGCGTAAATAATGATAATGATATATTATTATATATTATATTATACACGCAACACACCGCACCGCGAAACACCCTTTCGAAACATGTGGGTCGAATATAATATATTTAAGGCAGCGGCCGATTTGGTACGATTTCAAAACGCCCGGAGAGCGGCTACGAGTATGCATATACTGCACAATGTCATACTAATATAATATGCGACACGGTTACACACATAGACACACACCCACCACCCACACATCACGCGTCACATAACATATACACTGAAAATCTATGTATATATATATATAAAGCGTGTGGATGTAATAATATAATGTTATAAATATAGAACGACGTTGAAACTTGAAACACGATATTCGTAATTCGGTCTCGCAGTCTGCACCGTCATCTTATATTATAATATGCGTAATGAGTACACCAGCCCCTATTTTTTTTTACTGCTCCACACTTTCCTGTATAATATCAGTGTCGTGGTGCTTATATGATGCCTGGTGCAGGGGGTGATAAAAACGCCTTTTTGGCAACACGACTTTGAAATCCATACTGCGTGATGCAATATATCCAAATAAAAATAGGGGCTGTTCGTATACGTGAACATTTGGTTAAATGTCTGTTGGGGACCCCGATTACTATTAGTATATATGTATACATATATATAATATTATATTGATATGGTCCACGGACCACGGATGGTAGGTAAATACAATTACATCCCCCCACACCACGATCCCGACGTCCACCCATGACATACGTTGCATAAGGGGTATAAGAGAGAGAAGCTATATAATATTATATTAGGTATGTACAGTGGCCGTTCGTTAAAGTTACTCGTGGTTTTCATAATATGAGTCTATATCCGCGAGCGTATAGCCTATACGCACCATAGGGATCACAAATTAATATTTTGGTGGTGTGGTTAGGAATTTGCAAAGTTTTCGGGGGGAGGACGTCGAAATATTGAATGTAGATGTTTTCCAAAGAAAGAAATGGCAAAATCAAACAATACAATGAAAATCTTATTTAAAATAATTAAATACGGTTCACAACTTTATTTTGTATTGACGTACAGTTCTATAGCATGCTGTTTATTTCAAACGTAAGTTGTGGCGACGACAGTCCAGCAAAAGCTGTCGCCGCCGTCCACCGATGGCCGGCCAGGTTGTGGGTCTCGTCGGTTGCGGATGTTGCGATAACGACCGCGACATAATGTCATAATTTATTAGCTAACTACATGGATGGATTGCCTGAAGATATTACAAATGACGGTTTTGTATACATTAAATACAATATAATTAATGTGGAACGAAGCATTTCAATATAATGTATAACAACTGCATGTTGTAACTCATTTATCTCATCACAAGCTTGGCTTATAGAGGTTAATTAATCAAAATTAATGAAGTTAATAATTGTATTTTTGTTATTTAATTGATGAAATTAAAAAAAAAATAATAATATAAGAACTTACTTACTGTCGAATACCAACCGCTATGGACTAACTTTTGAAAACGTCTCGTCAAAGTCATCGGCAGAATAATTTTCTGGGTAAAAATGAGTGAAATCATAATTTATTGTAACTTGACGTTCTTTCTTGTATTCATTTAAAGGCATAATGCAAGCATTGAACTCCGTCTGCATGTACAAAAGCAGAACTTCTCAAAACAATAAAAAAAAAATGTACTGCCGTCTACTAAATAATGCTTAAATTATAATACAGTTAAAAGTATACAGTTATACAGTTAAAAGTTAAAATAAATTAAGGTTTTTTAGGGCATATTTGGTTGTTTTTTAGAGGATTTTCACATGTTTTTTAGAATTTGAAACCCCTATCAATATAGTCATAAAGTTTTAACATGCTATTATATTTAAGATACAACAAAATAGTAAATACTATACGAAAATATCTACTCTAATTTGGGTTGAATTATGGGATAAAATGAAGCCGAAAACACTCCAAGCCCCGATGAATATTAATTGATATGAATTTTATTGAAATCGGTCCAGTAGTTTCGAATAGATAGCCGTGTTCCAAATCAAATCAATTTCACATTTATATAATATAAATACGATATTGCCAGATTCGTGGTAAGTACACGAATAATCTATAATCTATATTATCCATAAACAATATATTATAAATTCGTTTTTTTTTTCTCGAATTTGTGATATCAGCATTTTGTGTGATACAGCATTAGACTATATTCGCACAAACTCCTCTAAATATCTAATATTTATTTCAATCATAATGGCAATTAATCAACTTATATACCTAATGGTACCTTATAAATGACAACCCAACTACCCGAGTAACTAGTAAATAAGACGTGTCGATCATCACCGACAATTTATTGAGTAAATTATATTTGATGATTAAGATTTCTGAGAAATATGTAAATTATAACCTAAGGATTTGAACATTTCTAAGTACATCCCGATATTTAAGTTGATCAACTATACAGATTATAGGCTGTACGCACTGCACAAACACGGTGATATTCTGATTACCCTTGATAGTTAAATTAAAATTAGAAAATGGAAAGACAAGGTGAGCCACTCTGTACTTACAATATATAAGAAATATAATACAGTAGAACCTCTCTATAACGGATACCATAGAAAAACCAAAATGCAGTCCCCTATATTAAGGGATGTTCATAAACAGAGGTTTAACTATTTATCTAAATCCTTAGATGTAGACCGCGCTGTTTGACTTTGTTCATAGGAATTATAATTTTTGCCATTGATATTATAATAAAATATGCATAGGTTCCCCGTACAGGCAAATTTTTAAACAAATAATATAATAATCGAAATATGTATAAAAAACGAACTCAAGTCAAATTTGTTTCCAACGAATACGAAACAATGTTATTAGATAATAATAACATAAAAACTTTATGGTGTTTAGTAATAAACTCTGCACATTGTATATTAACTTTTATGAATATATTGCCACTTGAATTTACAATTAATTTACAATTGTTTATAATTTGTTTGAAGAAAATTGCACAATGTGGGGGGGGGGCAATTTCATGCGGTGTTTCCGAATTGCGGACAAAGTGACAAAAACCATGTGAGTTGCGGACAAAATCTAAAAAGGTAACATACGAATTGCGGACACAAATATGAGATACTAATTGCGGACAAATTTCCTATTATTATTTTTGATATAGCGATCGTGGACGTTGGGAAATTACTATTTGATATTAAAGATTTAGATTGTGCCGGTGCTTTTGAAACCGCTGCCTATATGTTTAATCAGTTTATCGACAACCATACTCGCTTGCTGTTCGTTTATTTTCTGTATAAAAATGTATACTGAAAAACTTAAAGAATTACATGTGATTGACGGGTTTAAGTTCCGTTTTCATCGCATATTAAAAAATGAAATTCAACGGTGGGCGTGTACAAATGAAAGGTGTAATGCATTTTTAAAATTTAATCACCCTAATATATATCAATTGATCAAGGCCTTAAATAAAGTACAAACTAGCATAACTATATGAAAATGAATTGTTCTGCTGTACGAAATTTAAAACGAGCAAAAAAAACTATTGAAAAGGAGGCATTTATTAGCAAACAAATGTTGCAATATTCACTTGATGAAATCAGTAGAATATCATATATGCAGGCTGTTTCAAAAATTTTTTTACCACAAGATCTATAAAAACAATGACGATAATCTATAAATATATTATAAACAATTTTTTCCATAAAATTAAAACAATAAATAATTCAACAACATTTTAAAAATAACGATTGCTCTTTCGTAAGACACAAATATTTTTAACCCCACCTACCAATTTTTTTGGTAGCTTGTCCTAAGTCCTGAAAAAGTGGTGAAGGGAAATATTTGTGTCCACAACTAACGTGATTTTTATTTCAAAAAAGCTCTGTACTCAATTAGTATTATGACAACGAAACTCGTGTCCGCAATTGTTATGTTATAATTCCTGACCTGAATAATTCGTCCGCAACTAGTATGTGTCCATTTCATGTACGTTTATATTATAATTATATAATTGTTCATAAAGTATATTATAAATATAATCAGATCATGGAGAATATTTGACCCAGTTGCTTCTATAATCTCTTTAATACAATTTACTTTTTAGGACAAACGTACATTGCGACCAACTACGGAAGAAAATTATAAATTGAACACAATACATTTCATGGATACATTTCTATGTTGTATCTACATTGTGCCCTACAGAGACTATTTTAATGTAATTTTATATTTATAATAGCTATTAAGCACTACTCAGAGGACACCACGAGGAGGCGATTACTATCACTACCCTACAAAAATTGTTTTCTATTTACCTGTTCACCGTGCATGTGCACAATATTTTTCAATCACTCCTTATTTTATTCTCTTGAATAACAAAGCTTATTCAAATTTAGGGTCAAGGTCTCTGCAGCTCCTCCAAATAAGTTCACCAAGCACCGCTTGAGTATTTTACTCATATTATTGTACTTTTTCAAATCCGACAAAGAAGTATGATAATATTATATTGTTTTCTATATACCTATATAATACTCATAAAGACGTAAGTCATGTACATTGTATATAATAAGAATTTTTTTTAACAAATACCCATAATCCCCATAATGGGTATTGCGTTAATTCGAGTCAAAGAAATACCACGTTCTAGGTATATACGATATACCTAATACTAAATATATGTATATACATAATATGTGTTCTTTATACACGCCGCACGTGTGTGGGTATATACCGACGACAATATTTACTATTCAAAAACTGTTCAAATCGTCGACACCTTTTGTTGACTGCAATAAATTAGACAATGTTTCGTCGTGGAATAGGTCAGGAGAAGAAGTTTTTTAGAAAACCGTTGGAGTAAAATATTTTTAGAACAAAAAACAAGTGCATAATAATAATTATACGGGTACAAAACATGTAGGAGTGTAATGTATGCCTATTATAGGAGTATAGGACAATGTTAAAGTAGTTGCCTGATGTACTCACATTTTTAAATGGATGCTACCTACCTACTTACTTTTTCGTCAGTCGGAATCACCATCGCAAGAATGGGATGCGTTGTCTTTGAAAGTCTTCGAAAAAATTAAAGCGTTGAGCATAATTATTATTATTGTATATATTATTAGTTATATTATTATTCATGTCCCGATGTCCGAGAAGAATAATTATTTCCATCACAACAATAATATAGATAATAGACATAACTCGTCGTCGTCGTCGCCGGGCCACGAAAAGAGTTTAAAGTAGAGAAAAACGATGTATACAATATAATAATATTATGTCCAACGAATAACGATTGTTTTAATCTCGTCGTTTTCAACTCGAAATCAAACTAAAATGCTATAACCCTTAACATGTCCTTACATTAGAGTCCAGCAAAATTGGTTTTCGATTCCAATCCGTGATCAATACTAACGCA
>WHPZ01586719.1:0-10082 GCA_016617965.1 Macrosiphum rosae | reverse complement strand
ATACTTTAGAGTTAAATCAATGATACACTTACTTACAAACAGCACGAGTACGCGATCTACCACATGTAGTGTGGTACATATACATACATATTTGTATTTTTGTATTGGATTATTTTAATTTTATACTGATATAGTAATATTTATGTATAAATGAAAAATTTCATAATGTTTTTAATAACTTGTTGGATTTTTTCAAAATCAACTTAAAAAAGCTAAGTTATTTTAACTATAAATTAAACTAGTTAAGTTCATAAGTTGATTAGAAAATAAACTAACTAGTTAAGTTAATAAGTTAAAAAAAAATTAACTTTTTAATTAGTTAATGCCCACCTTTGCAAATAATATTGAATTATTTTATTATTTATTCTTCAAGAAGATATGCGAACAAGCATACGTCCAACTTACATTTAACTAAAAATATAATTATTTAATGGGCTGTTTTTTACGTCATATAATATGCACAAACTTAGCACAAGAGAAAACCCTTGGTTTGAATACCAAATTAGGAAATGGGGGTGCCAGGGAAATGCACCGAAAATTGGCCGCAGTTAAGTAATACAATTTTAAAACTATAATGACTTTTAATATCAATAAACCTTTAATTGTAATTTAATATAATGTGGATTAGGTACTGCTATGTGACAGCACCAGTGTTATTAATTTGTTATACACATATTTTATTGTTTGTTCTGGCTGTAGCTATTATAATATACTTATATACGAGTATACGACGCATAATAGGTGGCTGGTACATAAATCAACTCCCTTTCGATTTCGTCACGTTGTCTCATCCTTCACAGGCTGCAGCCAGCTGGCGATGGTGCGAATTATTAAGAAAATACATTATTATGTATACTTCATGATGTCGTAACTATGAGCAGGGGTGGTTCTTCGACCTCGCCCGCCTCGAAAATCTTTTTCCGAATGTGCCCGATCATGTGAACTTCACACAGACGTTTGGTAGGCGAAGGTAAAAAGCGCAAATTGAGGCGTATGACTTACCCGTATGATAACAGGTGGGCTGCAGACACACTGCCTATATGATATTATTATAATAGTAATATTGTGTAACATGTTATTGTTATTATAGTATATCATTATTATCATTATTATTATTATTATTATTATTATTCGTAAGCCGGGCTCGGGGACTGCCACCGGTTTTTGCGATACCATCGTCGTGTGATAAACGGTCCTGATAAACAGGTTTGTTGTTTTTATTTTTTAGACACTTGTTGTACCGCTCAAATGTATCATCGTCGTATTTTAATTTATAATTGCGCGCCGTTTTCACCGTCGTCTCTCTCTCTCGAGCAAAACCCTTTTTTTTTCACGCTCGACGACGTTAATACGCCGATTACAACGTATTTAAGCGCGTCGGCTACTAGTTTTTCTGTATATATTATTATTATGATATAGGCACGTCAACGACGTGACAAATGCGCGGACGCCCGCAGTCCATTTTTTATCGTCTCGGACATTTTTTTTTTTTCGTTTTTAATTACCTACATGTATGTGATGATAATATTATACAAATATACCGTGGCCGCACCCGTGAATATCGTGAAATATTTTATACTCCGCCGGTGTCCGCCGTACCAGGCGTATCTAATGACAATAATAATAATAATAATATTATATTCATTTTTTACCTTCCGCTCGCATGATCGATATACTACTGCTTATGCAGTATAATAAATGGATCGCTATTTAGTATTATATACTTGGAGACAAACCGTCGCGAGTGTGGCCCGTTTTAAATGTTTACGCTTTTTCGTACATATATTGAGTTCGTAGGCGTCTGCACGTAGTGCAGTTGTCGACGAATTATATTATATTCGATTGCGTCCTCGGACCGCTGCAGCTGTGTAAGACTTTTGAGAGGTAAAAAAAATAAAAAACCACACTTCATTATAAAATCGACCATTATTATCATCGCTCCGCTAAGAATCTGAGTGCACTCGCCCAAACTTGTGAGAATCTCGGGGCGAAAGCCAAAATAACAAAATAAATATAAAATATAAACAAATATTTTGGGGTGAAAACCAGTTCACTCGTTCGCGGGGTACGCCCCATGCATAATAGCTCTAAATGAACTGGTACGCATCACCCATAGGGCCACGTCAAAAATATGACATCTTTTTCTTGGGACGCACTCCCCTATTATATTTTGTCCGATCGAGTTTTAAGGGCGGATTAAGCTTGATATATCCAAGGACTGGAGCAGCTATTTCAAATATTGATACAGGTCCCGGTATTCGCGGTTTTCCATCGATATATAAACGCGGGGTAGCCGATAATGCGGTTTGTTCGGTATAGTTGCACGATAATTTCGGTAACCTATAATATACCGCGGTTGTTACCGGATTACGAAATGTCTACCTGCAGCAGTATACTCTCAAATACCCACTGGAAATACAGGGTTATCCGTATAATCGACCCTGCAGCCTTATATACCTATATATAATATATGACTACGAGCGGTATATTTTACCTATATATGTATACCTGCAACCACCTGTATATACGGATGGAACGAATAAGTGTTATTTCCGCTTTCGATTTGTCGGACGAATAACGACTAGAACTCGGACCGTGTAAAATGGCGTCCGTCGGACGAGAGAAAAAAAGTGAACGTTTCGAAATAATATACATTACGCGTTTGCTTCGTGATGTACATGCGACACAAACCGTATTCGGCCTGCAGTATATAATATAGTTATATACGTATATAATATACACACTCGAGACGTTATAGGTTTATGTTTTATGCATTAGAGTGTGGCGTATTGTTTCTGTTGCATACTGTTATGGCGAGACTGCAGCAGCAGCAGCAGCGAGACCAGCCAAGGAGTGTTCTCGTAATATATGGTTTAATGTAATATATTATGAATCGCGTTAAAACGTATATAAATCTTGTCTAATATAGTAATTATTAAAACGGCACTTTTGTTATAAATGTTATAAATTACAATAATAATATGCGCGCGCGCGTTTAATTTGTATAAATTGTCGACGACGTGCTCATTGATGATAAATAATATCTATTTAGCTGCGGCGTCATACCTATACGTACGTTTAATATTTATTATACCTACGTATTTTATGACGTTATTATATGCGACCAAAACGCGTTCACTCCAGTTTACCATAGTAAAAATTAGTAATGGATTTCATTAAGGACCCAGCTAGAAATCTGAAATTTCATCCCGGAGGGGGAGGAGCAACAAAGCGTAATTTTTAATTTCGAAGCCAATTTAAAATGTAGTTATTTATTAATATATTTGTTAATTGATAGGTATGAATGGTGGGTGGAGGAAATTTCAGCCCTCCTCTCTTGCCGTTCAACTTTGCTACGTCCTTGGATTTCATTAAAATTTGTCCTGTATATGATATAAATGTATGATATATTATACACATTATAGGTGCCTATAGGATTTATATTTATTTATTTATATTTATATTGCTCTTGTGGGACATGATAAATTACCAGGATGTTTGAATTTGGTATATTATTATATGTTTGTTAATAAGTTAAGTTGATTAACTAACAATTGTCTATTTGTAGTTTACTTTTTAATTCCTAGAGTGAGAATTCCTAAGTGAACTTCTGCAGTCAAGTTGGGTTGCTCAATTTCTATATATATATAGGTAGATACGGACTAATATAATTATATTATGATTTCTATAAAAATATATATTTTACTCTCGTTAAAAACATAGATTTAAAAATCCAAATGATATCAGAATTTCCATAACTCGTGATTAAATACTGGTTTAAAAAATATTGTATTCCCGTCCCCCATATAATATAATATCAATAAGTATTGGAAAATCGCGTTCAGACGGTTTTTATTTCAGAGGTACGCTCTATTATACCTATATAGCTGTTCTCGTATATAATCAGTGTTGGGAAAAGATAACCAAAAAATCATCTGGATAAGATAACAGATAATTCATTCAAAATTTATCTCGATAAGATAAAATATAACATCATTTTTTTTTACCTAGATAAAGATAAAAATACACATACATTTATCTAGATAAAAAATAGATAATTTGTTTTTAAATTATATTATAAATAATGTAATTAATCAGTAGTTACTAATTAGGTACCTAATATTTATTAATTAATAAATCCTTAATGTCATTTCTCAACTAAAATAATATACAGTTTTAATTTTTAGTACAACTTAAATAAAAATAAAATAACAAAATAAAACTGACAATATTTCAGTAAGCATTTCTTTTTTTAACTATAATTATATTGGAATTTTGAATCATCACTCCGGTTCTCTTAAACTATTGGATATTTCAGTATTTAAAAATATTCTTATCATTATATTATTTATCTAGATAAATTACCACATATAACCATTACGTTTATCTAAATGATATAATTAGATGATTTAATTATTTTTTAATTATTTTTATCTAGATAGGATGATTATAGAAATAATTTTATCTAGATAATTCCCAACACTGTATATAATATTATAGCCTGTGCCCGTCACTGCAGCAGGCCACACCCTATAATATTATAATATTTCGAATGAGACGACAACTCTAAATTAAGTATAGGTATATAGGTATTAAAATGTGTGGCTGTTCGTCGTCGTCGTTTTTTCGTCCTAATACCTGTTTTTAATATTCGTCGGCTCTCGTCGTATAACATTATACCTCCCAGCCGGTATACCTTCTACCTACATATTATGAGTTCAGAGTCAGGTCCGCTGCACCGTTGACGCGGATGCACTCGTTGCACCGGCCGCGGACGTGTCGTTTTGCTGTGGCGACGCGCGACGGATGCATCTGCGAGACGAGCAATCAGTAATGTTGCACGTGACCCATTATAATATTATTATTAAGTATTTTCTGCTTTCGGACAGCGACGTGATTATATATATATAAAAAAAAAAAAGAAAAAGAAAAAACGTCGTCGCACATAATATATTTTACATTGTAAGCGGTTGGGTTTTAGTCGGTCGCGTCGGATCGTCGTGGGTATTTAACGTCTTCTCGACGAAATATTATTCAAACCGCTACGACAATATATTATCATCATTACCTATATATATATTATTAATATGTGCAGCGATCATAACTTCGGTTTTCTCATCCCGTCGTCGTCTTAAGTTGAAGTACATATTATTATGTATATCATGTATTATAAATTATATACTTACTAATATGCATACACATCATTTCATAAATATTGAAATCGTATAAATAATCTGCCGCAGCAGAAAGTTGCGAACAAGACTGCGAACGTCATCTAATTTATATAATGTATAAACTGCAACGGCTATTATTGCATTATTTAGTGTGCGTGTAGATGGATAAATTTTAAAACATGAAAAAAATAAAAAATAAATATAAGTAAATTATAATATTATCACAAGTCATATGATTATATTATATAGGTAGAGCCTTATATATACCTACACGAGAATATAGCCGACCCAAAGCAACTGCGGCGCATATTTTGCGCTAAAAAACCAAACCACCGTCATATATAGCCCACTTGCAGGTATGTATAATAATGTATAGTTGACCGACTCAAAGCGAAAAGTTTTGTTCGGAATATATTAAATAATGCGTATTATACATGTATTATATTATAATACACTGTGTACCTATTTTATTTTTATTTCATTTTTAGCTGTATTTATATTTGTAAACATTGTTGATAAGTATAATATGATTTATACAATTAAGAGACATTTGAACTCTATTGTGTCTCCCCACAAGGTCAGTCAGGCTTTTGGAGACAACATTTTTTCACATTCTATTCATTTCTTACGTTAAATTTAATTTGTAATTATTTTTTTTAAAATAACAATAAATGTTATTATTATTATTATTATTATATAATATTATATGTCGCTCGCAGTAATACTGAAGCAGTAGGTATATTATGATAATGTAATGTGTGTACACTCGTCACCTGGTCCCGACGATGCAGGTCTGTAGTGGTGGTGGTGTTGAATTGTTCAAATATTTTAATATATTGTGATTTGCAGCAGTGATGTGAACAATTTAAAAAAAAAACCGACGACAATGTTGTAAGTGATCGATTGGAAAAACGATTGTACGATCGATATAATAATATAATACTGTTTGACGTTACGTTATTATAATGACCAGTCCGACGCTTGTGATAAATATTATTTTACTAAATGGAGTGTAAATCCGATTTACGCCCATTGGGACACAGAATCGATGGAAGTATATTATTATATTTTATTAGCTCTATATGAAAGTATAACAGTGGTTATGGGTTAATTCGCGAGTCCCTATCTACGGAATAATGTAAGTATATTAATAACTATTAAGTGCGTCCGATATAACAATATAGTCGTTCCCGTTTTCGTATCTACTTCGGTTTGTATGATATTATTTAATCGAAATCGATTATTTTTCTGTAGGTAGCACTACTTCATATGATAAGCTGCACACACAACTAGAAAGTTTGGGTTAGAATAATAATAATAATAATAATCAGAATATTTTTCTAAGTATTTTGAAACATAAAAATCGAATTTAGGACGAGTATTTTATGAGTTATGTGTATTTAATGTTTCGACATGCGGAGTATGGATAAATATTTTGCGAGGTAACCCCTTACCACTTCTCTCCTCCCATCATAACTTTAAATATAACTCATAAACTACTCGTCCTAAATTCGATTTTTATGTATCAAAATACTTAGAAAAATAGTCTGCTTTGGAATATGAAATTAAAACTCTATGTGATCATTCGAAAAAGTAAAAACTTAAAAAAATAAAAGGATAAAAAATATTTAAAAATATAATTTTTTAATAAAAGCTTTGTTTTTTAACAACTTGAAACTATATAAAATAATATTTTCATAAAAAAATTAATACTTTTTGAAATAATGAGTGTTCAATGATAAAAGAATCGCCCTGTATAGATATAAATGTATGCGGGCACACTCCCGGTTATATCAAACTTAACCTCGGAAAACTGTCTTATAAAAGTCATATTTATGCTTATATATTTACCTAAGCTATAAAGCTGTCGATGTTTGGTTTCAAGGAATACATTTTCGAAAAGAGTGGTACTTTTGTGTTTGCAGCATTTCTCTAGAGAACGGAAATCGAATACAAACATAATATTATTGCAGTCAACGGATTATGTACACTTCGCATTATTCATAATAGTTTTCAGTAAACCCGTTTTCATCAAAATCTTTACCTTTTTTGGATGTAAAACGGAACACTGCTCGGACTATTTTTTACGTCGACGATTTATCGCTGCTTTCAAATTTATGAAAGACACCCGTTGCCGCGGCCCACCCATCTCGCGAACCTTTTTTTTATAAAATTTATATAATATGTGATATTGTAATATGTACGTGTATGTATAATATGCGCATAACGTTAGTACGTTGTTAAGTTATACGTCTTAATAAATCGGTCTCTCGTCACGAAAGCAATAGGTATATCCTACCTACATGCATGATATATACAAACGAGGATATTGTATTATACCTCCATGTTCGCGCATTATATCTCAGAAATATTATATATGGAACAAAATTATCCCCGGTCGAGTGAAAAATATGTCTGTAGGTTTAACGTCTTGCGAACCTTGACCTTACATGATATACCTAGTTTTATTTTTATAAAAACCTTCGTTAAGCATTATTATGCTTGGTTAAATCATTTGAATAACTCAAAAACTACTCATTTAAATTTTGATTTAAATATGTGTACCTACATCAAAATTTGCAAGAAAACCATTTGCTAAATAATTTGTGGCAAAAAAGTGGAGGGGGCGCGGTTCTAATTTGGAAAATAGAAGTTTATATCGCCACGCAGTACTCTTCTTAAGTAGTACAAAAATATTTTAGAAATTTGAACATATGGTCTTTAGGTTATAGGTAGGTACGTACAAATTCTAAAAATCAGAATTTCAATAAAAGTGCTATTAAAGGGAAAAATTGGGGGGCATGCTCGGTGAATCACACTATATATTTGATATATATTTAATGTAATCACAACGATAGTACTTTGTTATGTTAGGTCTCTCGTCACTAAAGTATAATATAATATAATATAATATACCTAGGTCCTAGGTACATATTATTATCTACAAACCTATATAATGTATATTGTACATCTTTATGGCCTCTAAGCACCAGAAGGGTCCATATGCTACATTTTAAAATATTTTATGGGCCGATTGATTGGCCCGTGGGCCACGGTGGTGTAAGTTATAGCCACTTATTAGTGGCCCATAAATTAATTATTTAGCATAAGTAGATAACATGGATCCGAAGCAATGTTTCCAACAGATAATAATATTGATATACTTTGTACAATATATAATGGTGACAGTGTATAAGAATGTATACGAAAATATACAGGATGGTTTTTAACACGAACAACTCATTTTATCGGACAAAAAAAAATGTCTCGGTACATGCATATAATCTGAAGTAAATAAAACACTGCATTTTTAAAAGCTTATCTTATTATTCTATAACTCATGATTTATGATACCTATGCAATTTCATTTAACTCAATAGATTAGTGTAAATTTTATTTCATAGTAGGTATATGGAGCAGACAATTTTACCAAGAAAAAGGTTTGATCCAACATATAGTTGTTTTTACTTTTTTATAACAGTACAATCAATAAGGTGGTTTATTGATTAATGGAGCATGATAGACAACACATTGCACTAGGAATTCTTTGCCTACACTATAGGTGGGTATTTAAAAATCCAAATGCTTATATTATATTATATATTATTACGAATAGAATGTATAAAATAATTGTATCGGTTATTAAAAATAAAAATAAATCTAATAACCCTAGGCATACACTAAAGTCGACCGAGTATTTTACGGTAAAAAAAGTCACCCTGTAAATAGGACGTATTATACTGGTATAACCGTATAGATGGTTACCGTAGGTACCCATATGCATATATACATATATACGATAAAATCTGTCTTTGATTTATTTCGTGATGTTCAACATTTAATTAGGTCGAACGTGTTTAATACACTGCAACACTCTTATTATAATATTATACATGTCGTGTTAGTGTAAATACTGCATATAATATAGCAGAAGCAACAATATAGATACCACCTGTTGTAGTTATATGCAGATACTAATAATAATAATAATAATAATAATAATATAATATATATTATTATAATGCGGTCAACGGATTTTAATCAATTTTTGGGAAATTCAACCGAAGCGATATACAATGCATAAGTGTGAACGTGTTTAATATATCTACCTACTTAATTCCGGTTTTCGGTATATTTTTTTTTCTTCCCAAAACTCCGTTTTGAGATCAAATATATACAGTAATAATAATATATATATTCGGAGGTTCCTAATGGTATTTACCCTTAATAATGAAGCAAACAGAACACATTTTAACATTATGTACAACGGCACAGACGTACATAATAATATGTATATTATATTAGTATACAAAGTCGATTTATAAGCACACTGCACACATATATAATAAATATATATGTATATACATAAAAGCGTCTACATTTATACGTTCGGTCGTGTACTGTACACATTATTATCATTATTATTATATGTCGCGTGTAGTAAACACCAAAAAAAAAAAGAAGTCGTTTTATTCATATGTTAACGACAAAAATGTTACGCTTCAGCTGTATAAATTTCCAAACGCGTTTTGTTCCGTCGCACAATTTGAATAGGTATCGAATAATGATATTGAACATTACCCAATTATAACGCATAGGTACAACGTGTAAACACACGTCATAACGTATAGGAGGCGTATAGAAAATAAATGGTATAAAAGGCATTATATATCAATATAATGGTATTGTGTTACTATATTATTATCATATAAGATCTTCTATCGTATATGTGTAGGATTCGTTACGATTTTTAATTTAAAAACTGTAGTGTTGGCGCAACGAAAATTCGTATGATATAATATGAATGTTCGTCGAAGACGTACTATATTTTTTATGAGCTTCTCTTGAGATTAAGGATATAAGTGAAAATTAATCCGCGATGAACAAATTTCTTATGACATATTTTAC
>WHPZ01586718.1:0-10423 GCA_016617965.1 Macrosiphum rosae | reverse complement strand
CTGTGTAAAATATTAAATTATTATAATATATAATTCGAAAATAAATTACTAAAATCGTAAAAAAGTCGACCAATCGGTATTGCCTAGTTGATTACGCATGACTCAACAATTAAATTAACTTAACTGCATGACAATGATAATTAACTATAAAAAGTTAAGTTACAACAATAAACATTTTAACTGAATAAGTTAATAAGTTAAAAACAAAAATAATTAACTGGTTAAGTTAAAAAGTTAAAAAAAAATTAACTTTTTAACTTAATTTTAACTTTTTAACAAGTTAATGCCCACCTTTGATATTATATCACTACACAATTTGTCATATAATATAATATTGCATATTAGTAAGTAGCATAATGAGATAGGGGTTCTGGAAGCTGTTTTGTTTTACTATTGCATCATCTTAAAATTCACATATAAATGCATAGCTAGTACCTCTATATAGGGAAGGGAGTTTACCAATTGCGCTTAAAATGACCTTTTAATATACCAATTGCGCAATGTCTTTTTTTGGGTCCATATACCAATTGCGCTCTGTCTTTTTTGGGTCGATATACCAATAGCGCTCAGTTATTTTCAGGGTTTATAATATTATTCTAATATTAATATGTTTTTAATATTTATGTTTTATATATTAATATTAATATTATAATATTATAAAGGGAACAGTAGATGCGCAGTACCTACAAGTGCACTCCTCAAACGTCAAACATAAATTAGGTATTATATTTTACACTTCTTCGATCTCGAATTAATTACACCATACAGGTAATGATGTGACCAGTTACACACATCAACATTACTAAATCATTAATGTAATTTCTGCTTTTAACGGTTTTACATATTTTTCTCCTGTCTGGATTTATATATTTTTACATAATATAGTTACTGAGGTTATCCAGTCTTTCGAGAGTAAAAAATGTGGACGATTCATGAACACACAGAGTTCATAAGAATTAGTTTTTTTTTGCATATTTGAGAATATTAGTTCATGGGTTAGGAAATATTTAGATTATTCAACATATTTTGGAATATTTTCAATTTTGTAAATTGTGTGAAAAAATTACGTATTACTTTATCTAAAATATACTGATAAGAACAACGTCTTATCTAATTGTTTATCAAATGTCCAAATATTTCGCGCATTTCGATAAGCTATAAAAATGAATAAAATAAAAATGCCATTAATTGACATTTATCAAGGAAATTTCATCAAACACTATGAGACATGAGTCAATACTACTCAATAGTCTATGACATAATAATATATTAACACTGGCAACCTCGATCCATATTTTAACCAAAATGTATCAACTTACGATGTACATAACACATTTTGTTGCAACCCAGTAGCTAAGATATGACACTAATATAAAAACTCAGTCATTCCAAACAGTAAAGAGAAGTTGATTTCGTTTTTGAAACACGTTTAAACAACTTTAAATACCTACCAACGCTTTATCGTCTCCAGCCGTTTTAT
Organism: Macrosiphum rosae; assembly: GCA_016617965.1. Taxonomy (NCBI): domain Eukaryota; kingdom Metazoa; phylum Arthropoda; class Insecta; order Hemiptera; family Aphididae; genus Macrosiphum; species Macrosiphum rosae. The sequence goes on along the minus strand of WHPZ01586718.1, from coordinate 8,943 downwards.
ATACGTACAATTTAAGGGGGAGAGGGTTTAGAACCTTTTATATCATCATACTCATATTTTATAGGTAGGTATCGTGTATATGTGTAGGTATTTAACTATTTTAGACATAGTTAATAGTTGTAAATTATTAAACATATTTAATAGTATAACCATATAGTGTACACAGTGCACAACATAAAATAGGTACATGATTTATGTTCCTATATTTATTTTAATAAATCTAAAACTCAAACAATAATAATAATAAAATCATTTAAAATTAATCTGCAGAAGATAATATGTCAAATTCATTAGTTTACGATACATTATCATTCGCACTATAAATGGATGTTGAATAATGTTCGTAAATTGTATAGTGTTATTATAATAATATATACATATATATATACCATCAGACGCTTATCAATCAAATTAATACCTACTCGTAGATTTCAATTTGATCAAAATACACCCAAATACACTTAACTTATCCATTGCACTCGACGTGCATTCAAGTATTCAACTCAAACGGTTCAATATTATTAGAGCAATGAAAACTTTCATAAACGAATCACGTCCTTTGCTTAAAATAATGAGTACTACCTATTTATCACTAATAAATATTATAACAAGTAATAATAATAATAGCAGTACATAATATAACAATACGGTACAAAAATTGATCAAGTAATTAAAAATATGATATTGCATAATGAACATGACATCATTAATTATTTTTTGTATTTAGTTGCACTTATTGTTTTGGTCACAAACCTTACAATAATTTCGTATTTTAAACATTTATTGATTTTGTAAACACATATCCCAATATAGACATGGCAAACCAGGTTAGGTACCAACTCTTACTACACCAATTATTAAACGTAAATTATTTAATATTGTTTGCTAATTATAAATAGTTCGACCATAATAATTTAAACTTAAAGGGTAAAGACAGGAATTACTGATTAATATTGTGTTGCAATACTATGAAACGTGGATTACATTTTATAGAATATTATGCAGTACGATTCTGGAACGTAAAACGTCAAAATCAATATTTAATAATATTTGTACCAGTACCACTCTGTAGGTTATGTCCATAAAATAATACTACTAACTTGAAATTAAACTTAGCCTGATTTTCCCAGTGGACATATTAATTAAACACATTATTATTATTTTACACACGTTGTACACATATTATACGGTTTCTCTAGGAAATTATCATTCAATATATACATTTCTCGCCTTGTGGTAAGGTTAGTCATGTTAGATAATCATCTTCTCGGTCTTGTAATTATCCACTGCACCCTCAACCGAAACCATTCCACCGTAGTAATTTAACATCTATCTATTAATACTGTATTAGAGGGTTTATATTATTATAGTGATGACTGATGAGGTACCTCGACGTATACATATTTTTTTTTTTGATTTAGTCTTTGTGGTATAGTTATTTATTATAATATAATATTATAGCTGTTATTTATTAAATTTACAACGACTTACAATTATTATTTGTCATCTTAGAAATTAGAAATTATCTAATATGAAATAAACAATTCGATTTACAGTAATATCATATTATGGTATGTATTTTGACTTTTTAGTTTTGATAAAATATTAGAAACCCCATAATTGAATTATTGATATTTTTTATATAACAGCGTGATAATGTCCCGTTATTGCATCTAAATGAGTAGACCCCTTATTAAGAACCCCTAAATTCTGAACTACTGTAAAGTTTAATTAGTTCATGAGATATTTTAATCTTTTGTTCCATTGTACCAATTTTATTTGGAAAAGGTTGTAAGCAAAAGAGTTAGAAAACAATTAACAATTCATAATGGAGTTCGAAAAGCATATTTATAGTTTTCGGATAATTAAAAGTTAAAACCCATATTGGCCATATTATATGAAAACAATGGACAACGTGTTTCAAAACTCGTGTAAAATTCTCACCCAAACAATATTTATGAATAATTAGATTATGAAACAGTATAGGAAGTATAATAATTTCACCCCCGATTTGTTTAAATAAAATAAATTACTGATAAGTAATAATAACCAATTAAAAAATACCGATTATAGGTAGGTACCTATTTAAATTGTTTTTAAATATTTTTAAATGTATTAACAATAACTAGTTAATATTATACTTGACGGCGTCTTAAGTCTTAACCTTGTCCTCTAATAAAGAATATTAGTATTTACTATCATATTATAAACCATAACTATTAGGTTCATATTGGTGTAGCTTATAAAGCTCTTTTCATTGCTCCACTCAGGAGCAATGAATACATTATATTGGCATCACAATGATTTTTTTTTTGCATATGGTTAATAAGTACTTCAGAAGTGATTCATACAGAAACCTAAAACCCTAATAAAATGTATATAATTTTTTTTATTGACATTTGAAGTTCACATTTTGACGAAATTGAATATTCAAACGAAAATAATGATTTTAGATATTTTGTTTAATGCAGGTAATTCAAAACATTGTAATCGAGATGATTTGAAACTGATTTACTATTGAAATAAAATTTGACACACGCTGCATATTACAGTGACCAAATCAACATACACTGATACACCTGATATTACTATGAAGCATAGCAAAATTTGTTTTATGTTTAAATGAAATTAGATATAAGCCGATTACCTCAAATCATATTATATATTAAAAAAATTATTTATAATTTAAATTTTATACACTTACAAGTTAAGTACTTAGTTATGTAGTTGTAATTATATATCAGTTTCATTATTATGTAAAACTAAAATTTCTAATAATAGTATTATACGGTAAAAAAAAGAAAAAGGTATAATTTAATTTAAACATCACTTTATAATATATAAATCGCATCATAGTTTGTATACGTTAAACCTTTCATTTAGATTAAAAGTTCTTAACAATATTTATAAAAATTTGATTATAACAGAAATGCCAGGTATGCATTTTTTATTTTATGTTTTTACTTTTTATGATATTTAAATATTATAACTTTCAAAGTTAATTAGTCGGAAACATTTTGTTTATGATTTACGTAGACAATTTATCTTATGTAAGGTAAACAAAAATGTATTATATTTTTTACAAAAATGTTTTTATCGATGATAAAATCAGAGTGCTTAACACACAACACACCAATAAATTGTAGCCAAATGCGTACTCGAGTACCTGCCTGGGTATAAATAATTAATTTGCAGAGACAATATTGTACGATCTTAGTTTCACTAACATTAAATGCTTACATTATGGTTCATACGAATATTACTATACAGCCAAATTACACATTTTTGGTGTTAAGAATCTGTAGTGATAATACCGTACCATGTTGCATGGGTATGCATGGGTGTGTGATTTGAAAACTTCTGCAGTAACAGTACCTATTGTTGTTTAGTGTAGCAACAACAACAATAAACCCATTTAAACGTTACACACATTTAATAAATATGAAATGAAATTCTAAAACCACAACGTCACCGCAAACGTAGGTAGGCAGTATAGTAGAAAAAAAATTACATTAAAACTAGAAAAAATTATCAGAAATCGATAAATATTGATTAACAATAATATAATAGGCACTGTTTTATGTCCTCGGCAATTACAACGTTGTTGGCTTACTATAAAACACGGAGCAACAATGAATTTCTTTTCAGACACTTTTAACAACATAAAATAATTTGTTGATATCCATAAATTACCGATGAAACAAAATTATAATCAATCAAAATTTTAAAAATTATACATTATGGCGGCTTATTTCGAAGAGACTACTGGTATTGCGAACATGGTATTACTAGAAAACTGTGACGAAAAGAAATTGATCGAGAACCTAAAGAAGCGACTACGTAAAAACATAATATACGTAAGATTAGTTTATTTATTAAAATGCATATTTTTCGGAAACTAAATAAAGCATTTGTATAATATTATGTTATTGCAATTTACAATACAAATTAAAAATTGAAATGATTTATAAAAACGTAAATGTTTGACTTTATAATTTAATACTGCAGTACCTATGTACGTTTTTTATCATTTTTTAATACATAATACATTTTTATCTAACAATTAACACCAGCTCAAACTAAATCACGTCATCATCGCAACATTTCAATTTAAAAGTATTAGTAAATAGCCATTTAGGTACCCGAATTAATATAATATTATAGTAATATAACAGTATGTCTACCTAATATTTTTTGATAAGATAAATTAATGAGGTACGTAGACATATATCTTATATTCAAATCGTAACCAGATTAATAATTTAGGTATAGTTCTAAAATTGAGGATAGATTGCTTATGAATCTCATAGTTTTTATGAGTGTACTTTAAAATATGTCCACAGACCTGCATCGGGGAAGTTCTGATAAGTGTTAATCCGTACAAGTCTCTGTCAATATACAGTGACAAATTGATGCTCAAATACTATAACAAAAACTATGTCGAAGAAATGCCACATATGTGAGTTATTAATGCTATAATAGAGTGATTGATTATTTAAAAAATAAAATGGATATTATCATCATCAAGTACCCAAGTATACTAAAATTGTTTACCTCTCTTCCACAAAAATGAGTAATTGGATCATCATGGATCATCGGCTGACAAATTTGAAGCATTTATATTGTTGTTATTTACGCATAGTTAAATTTATATTTTCTAGATTTGCAACATCAGCGAAAGTCTTCAAGTCTTTAAAAGAATACCGACGAGAACAATGCATTTTAATATCGGGTAAAAATTAATCCTATTCATCAAAAGTAAAAAAAAAAAATGCACATAGTACCCATACACGTTATATTATATTATATTATTAAGATACTATATACATGTATTGGTATTGACTATAGGTACATAATTGCAATTACCTGTTTATTTATTTAATTTATTAAAGTAAATATCAACGCCTCGAGGGCATATAAGTACAGTACAGATTTAGATAATGTATTAAAATATAAGGTATAAGTAGCTGTAATAACTAATAAGTTGTTTTCTGTAGGTAAGAAAAAAAAGACAAGGTGGGATATAACTCCTAATCACCCCCACCCCCCTCCCCCATGAGTACGCCACTGATTTAATAACATCAATATCCAGATGATTTGAAAGAAACTTATATGGAGTTGGGCATATCCATTAAACCAAAGAGTTTCATAACTATAAGATTATCTAATATTCTAATGGAAAACTATTATTTGATCAAATTTCTTTTTATCCATCTAAAATGTGGTCAGAAAAAAGTTAAAATATCTCTGTGCAACAAAATGCATATAAATCCTTTCAATCTAATTTCAACCTGCGGATGTATTCATAAGACGTAGGTACTAACCTTTCCCGTTCTTATAAATACTAAAATCAATACAAACCGATACTGTTACAGTATTCAAATTCGTTACAAAGTTTTGTGTTGTCAAACAATTAAACGAACGGCGTCATTTTCCTCGAAGGCAGAATTAAATATTTAAAAAAAGAGAGATATTAATATATTATACTATAGTATATTATAATACAATTAATATATTAATACATCACCTTTTTTTTTTATTTTTATATTTAACCATAGTTATTTTAGCCAATAGTCCTTACAAGCACATATCAATAAAATAATAAATCCTTTTAATTATATATTTGATATATATTCATATTCTGCAAACAGTAAAATATTTAATTTATGTATTAAAACACACAATTTTATTACCTTTATTTATATTAGGTACATTTATTTTTAACTTTATTTAAAACATTAAAATGACCAATTTCTATACCAGATGATGGATTTATAAAGTTTGCATAAAGTTATTTGATACTAATAACAATTTTTAATTATGATTTTTCTATTAGTAAAATATTATCGGACTACTTAGATAATAATATACCAATCGTAAAATAAATAATAATTATTTGAAAAAAAGTATCTACCTATAGGTACACTTTAGTCTTACGAAAATAATAAATACATTTTTCATTTTAAGAACTTATTTTATTCTTCACAAAAATAACTGAAATTGCTATGACAACTTATATTTTCAATTTCCTACAAAATATTACCATATGTTGAACACATTATATTATTATGTTCTGCTCATATATGACCATAATATAGTTGATTACATAAGGTTATCATCAGCACAGACTGGGATTACCACTTGGCAGCAATCGGGTCATGAATAATATCCAATCTGTTATACACGTTATGTATCTGTACTACACATTAATTCATAGAATTATAAATTAACATATACAAATATGATAGTTTTCAATATTATTAACTAATTACAAAAATTTCTCAAAACAATAAATTCACTATAAGATAGTGAACAAATAATATTATATTAAGTTTGCTCACGATTTAAAGTAACATTATAAATATTTCGACCGGATGACCTATAATTTGAATCGGGGTTTTTTTTTATAATATTACACATAGGTCTTGTATTTGAATATAAGAATTTTCAAATTCAATTAATTTTGGAATTTGAATTTGAATATAGGTAACCATCCATAAACATTAAAACATTGAATATTTAGCAAATAGTTGAACTTACTATTGAACTACTTAATCTTTAGGTATCTACTTGAGTAGATCATATTTAAATAATATATTACTTTACATTATTATGAATAATATATATTTAGAATATAACATATACATATGACCATAAAATTAATACCTGTGTTACGAAAATATAACTTTGATTTTACATTATAGGTGAGTCTGGATCGGGGAAAACAGAAGCATCTAAAAAAGTTCTGGAATTTATTGCAAAAGCAACACACGGTGACCATATTATTCAGTTGATAAAAGATAAACTCCTTGTAGCAAATTTAGTTTTGGAGGCATTTGGTAATGCCAAAACTTGTAATAACGATAATTCTAGTCGATTCGGAAAATATATGGATGTGGAATTCAACCCCATGGCAAGTTAAAAATAATAAAAACGTTTTTTTTTGCATTGGTAATGTTCGCATTACAATTAAATCATTTTAATACAAATTCTATTAGTCTACACTCTTACGGCCCTATAGATCCTCTACCATATTATACAGCTATAATGATTGTAATTCTAAAATATGTAGATATACCTATATAACTATTGTCAATATTTAAAATTATCTACTTAATTTGATACAAACTCTTGATAGAGAACTATTATTGGATTTCCTATAGGGTCAGCCGATAGGTGGTAATATTCTTAACTATTTGCTTGAAAAGTCTCGAGTGGTAAAACAGGCTGAACACGAAAGAAACTATCATATATTCTATCAGCTGATCAACGGAGCTGACAAATGGCTAGCCGAACTCTTAGAGATTGACAAGGACATTGATTATTTGTACGTGAGAACGGACAAGAGCGAAAATGACGGTTTCGAAGATGAAGTTTGTTGGGCTCACTCTAAATGCATGGTTATTTTATTTATCATTTTGGCTTCAATTTTATAGACTATTAACGAAGATTCCAAAAAATATAAAGAAACTTTACATGCTCTCCAAATCCTAGAATTTAACTTGGAAGAAAAAATGGATATACTGAAAATTGTGGCTAGTATTTTGCACCTGGGTAATGTAAAAGTCCATGAACGTGACCAAATGAGCAATATTGAAAGTATCAGCACAATTCGTATAGTAGCCGAAGTAATAGTAACAATGTTTTTACTTTTTTTTATTATTAGAATTTCTCTCTGAATCGCAGTCATTGGTGGGGGGGATTAATTCAATAATTTTTTATTTAATTGTATATACTTATTATAATATAATATTAATACGTACGTTATAAGATATTTACATTTTAAGATTAGATGACATTTTTATTTTTTAAGGTACACAGTTAACTATAGCGTATACTAAACTAATTTGTCCAATCCAAATTCCTGAATTAATGAGAATATAATATAATAATGGCTATTGAAAGTTCCGGTCAAAGAGCTTCGAATATGTCGTCGCCCGCCGGATACTTTTTTGTTGTTCCTTGCTTCACCAGTGGCTTGATTTTCAATGGGTGGTGTGATCATAATATAATAGACTTATCATACATTTTAGTAAATTGTGAGGGTTAACCCAAATACACAAATAACGGAGTTTAGGAAAACCCAAAAATTGTTAATATTTTATAACCTCAGTCTAATGATAGCAATTAGAAGTACCTATATTAGTCCGTGTTGTACTTATGACTATAAACGTTACATATTTTTACGCAGCCGCTGATAAATGATAACTGAATAGGCACACACAAGTTTACAGATAGGTACAAATGATTTGTACGATTTTGTCTCCCTATACTCTATTATTATACATAGGTATCTAATAATTACATAATGTGCATTGTAAAACAAAACATAGTAGGTACGAGCAACAACAACTAATTAGGTAATAATTAGGTAGACTAAAAAAATATGTCAATAGGGAGGGGGAATATAAACCCTAAACCCATCGATATAAAAATATTTTTCATCATTGAATATTATTTGCCCTGTTTATTCTAAATAGATCAATGTTTTCCAAAAATGTATTCAACAATATTGATCTTATTAAAAATTGTATTTCCTGATTTTATTTTGAGGGGTTGCCAGCATGGAGTTAGGTATGTGTGTTTCTGCAATATTAAAAACCTATATTTAGATGATGATTAATGGGGTAGAAAGATGGCTGCTTGATTTTGAAGCTGATCATTCAGTACAACAGATATAATCAACTTTTATTGGAACACTAACTTAGGAAATATTTGTGTTTAATACAATGTTAGGAACTGTGTGTTTTAGTTTTATATTAGATCAAAATCTTGGAACTTGGAATTGATTAGTGAATACTGAATAGTGCAGAACTTGAAATAAAAATGAAAAATTTTAATTTCATTTCCACTTACCCATCGATATTATTTTTTTCTGATTTAAATTGAAAATTATATACCTATTGATATTATATTTTTATGATTTTTATATTTTTGCACATT
>WHPZ01586716.1:13019-31529 GCA_016617965.1 Macrosiphum rosae | reverse complement strand
ACGGTGTTCTTCAATCTTCGGTACCCAGTTCTACCCTCTGCCTCCTCATTAAATTATTATGTTGAAAAAAATTTTAAGACCTATAAGACAAAAGTAATGATTCTTGTAGTCTACATTACCTACTTTACAAATAAATAAACTGTAACACTGAAAACAAAAAACTACACACAAATTATTTAGTTTAAAATAATTGAAAATCTTAATACTACTAAATTAGTTTTTATGGCATACATATTTTAGCCATCGATATAATATTACACAGAACGTCAGCACGACTATACAATATAATAATATTATGTTAGACATACCTACACATACATAAACCTAAGCCCTATACCTATACGGCTATCCAACAGCACGTCTGGAGTTAATCTACCCACAGCTCCTTCACTATAATACCATTGATTGTAAACACTAGTATTTATTATTATTAAAATCAATGCTAATGACTTAATAATGTTTTATTATTATTCAATAATTATTCGGGATTCGATTTCGGTACTATTTATGCCCTAAACCTATATTAATACCTATTATATTATTATTATACGACCATATTTACCAGGCACACTATACAGTGAACACTGTAGATAAAATTTCCCGAGGGCAACTGCCTCAACTTGACACATAGTGCATGAGGCAACCTATTGTAACTTCAAAGTTCATGTATATGATTCTTTATTCCTAATCTGTCATATTCATTCGAGAGAGTGAATCAATAAGTGATGGGTAAATACCGAATAATGACGCCCACATATAGAAATATTCAACATACTGGAATAAATTATAAATGCTGAGTGATGCAGACTGAAAAAAAAATATACCGATGTTCGAGATACCTATCAAAGTTCCACGGTATATATTTTGTAAAACAGTTTTATTTAATTAGATAAAAATGCTTAAAATATTCTTATTTTATTAACTTTTTTTTTAATTATACCCTAACTAAAGCATGTTTATTTAAACAACAAGAACTCTTTATAAATACAATATAATATGTAGTGAGTGTGTACATGATAATCAGTAAATAATATACGAGTATAAATAAAATATTAGTTATATATATACAAATATAGGTAAATAATAATATATATATACATGAACATTGTCTACTTCAAACGTCTAAAATCTTATAATGGAATTGGACATTTGGACGCATATATATGTGCATATTACTATAGCAATACCTATAGTTTGAAAAATATATAATTAATTCGTCATATTTTTTCAACGAAATGAACTTTAATCAACATAATATAGTAAGTTATTGACAAATTGTAATATGATATTCAAATATAGCTACTTACATTTAAAAAAAATTGTAATGACATAAACATTACACTAGGTTCAATTAATATCGTTGGTAAACAATAATACACGTTTTAGTTAATATTCCAGTCATGAATTTACAAAGTTTGAAATGGTACCTAAAAAGATATTTAATTACTTTTTTAAAATTTATTTATACCTACCTATTACACAATTATTGAGCTAAAACGTTTTCATTCCTCCCCCTTCTCACAGTATAAAACAGTCTTGGGAAGCACCTGTCATGGTTGTATATAAAAATAAAAACTAATGAAAATTTGATTGAAAAAAGATTATTTTTATCTATATCATGTCAAATATGATAACAATTTTCAAATGAAACGAAACTTGAACAAGCATTATTTTAAAACATTATCAATTTTGACATTTTTTTGACATTTTATATAGATATTACCTACAGCCTGGGCTAAAACAAAAAAACTTCTCATAATTTTTAATACATCGTCTTTCCATTATTATAACATTTAAATGAAAGAGTTAATAAATATAGAAGAATATTGTCTTCGCAGGCCTTCTGGAAAACTAAGACAATCAAAATGAACTAAGAATAATAATAATAATAAGAATGGTCTCTTTTGATAGACTTATGTCTTTGATGAAATGGTCAAATACTAGTTTACGTTTCTGGCATTTTGATTCCTCTTGGTTTGTCAATAATTACTGTTTTGGTATTGATGTGGCTGGAACTTTGACTAATCGGGTAAATATATTTTCTAATAAAGAATAACTTAAAAATGTCAGGAGGTCTGGATCCTACTTCATCCACCAGTTACGGCCTTGGGTATATATATTCACAATTTAATTATAAAATAATTAATAGGCAATAATGTTATAGCTAGGTATGCACATTTATATAATCATTAGTCGTCATAAAAATTAACTGTAATACAATATTATACTTACCTACCATTGGTTAGCCTACATGTAACCCATACAGGTACACTATAATATGTATAAATTAATGGTATAACTTGGGTACATAAAATATTAATTAAAATTATTAAAAACTATTATTCAATTTATTGAAACTGCGAAAATACTAAATTATATTTTATCCTCACTATACTACACTGGTAACCATAAATTTACTAATATCTCTATACCTATACACACTATCAATTATATGATAAATAGTAGAGGTGGGGAAGCTTTAGTCCCCCTAAAAATGTTGTGCTATTTGCGTCTATGATGACTTATAATATATGACAGCTATAGATATACGGTTCATAAAAATGAAATGGCTATTGGCTATGTAGTATGTATATTTTGTGTCGCTCAATTAAATATGGGGCGATATTATAATATGTAGTTAGGTATAATATAGTCACTAAATGACTTATTATTAATTTTCTTGGTTAATCTATATATTTGAAAAAACCTTTTGAAGTACCTACCTAATTAATAACTAAACTTATTACGTTTTTTTATCTTTAACATTTTTTACGATTTTTTAATGACAGTACGTAAACATGCAATTTTTCTTTATTAGGTACCTACCTAGATAGGTATATTTTATAGTTCTGTAAAATAATTTTCAAGGATTATTATCCTTATGCTACCTATATAGGTACATTTGAATAACTCATAAGCCGCCTACTAGTTTGAATTATTATTTGGGTAGGTACATCATTATCAAAAAAAAAAAAAAAAACATCTGTCATAATATCGATTTGTCTAAATATTTTCTCAAAACAATTATTCAAACATAATTTTAATGTACAACATTTTTTTGTTTATTTTGAAAGTCGAATACAAAGTCAAATAAAAATAAATTATAGAATCGATATGTCATTCCTCACAAATAATATTTTCCATATTTTTTGTAGTGGGTGATTTTACTATAAGATTACTTAAAAACATAGAAAAAATGATTCTGCGTTAATGCGTTTTGTCAATGCTGCGAGTGGGCCAGAGAGAGAAAACAAATAGTGCACTGATATCCTCTTAATAAATTCCAATAAAAAAATTTAACTCATAAAAAAAAGTTTTTATTGCAACTAAACAGTTCAGTGCGGATACCACGAAAATTAAAAAATGTAAGTACCTATCTATTTAAAAAGTTTAAAGTAAAAAGTATATTTTATTTTTTAATATTCTAAATATTTTTTCCTCTTTCACTTGCCTACGTGACATAAGTATTTTTGTAAATCGTTGGTAATTATAAGTACATATTCATTTTATTTATTTTGTCGTGTTAGTTATTATTTATTTTTTGGATTATTATTTACTAAAAAGGCAAATCAATGATTTTTTTTTTTAAATTGCAATTATTATTTTGTTCTACATATTAGTTTAATGAACACCAATATTAATAAGTTTGACAGTGAATGTAATATTATACGAATACACCATAGGCAGCTCATCGTTATAACTGCAAGTGTCATCACTAATCGCCAAACTGTTTTGGTTACTATCAAATAGGTAATCATTTTTTATTGGAAAAATATAATATGAATAATATATGATAATTTGAGTCTATTTATTGTGATGTATCGCCATGTTTTAGAAAGTTATGATGTATAAAATTATATATAATTTTTTTTAAATTTATATTTTTTAGAATATTTTGATTTCCAATGGTCTAATGTTATGTAAAACCTTGTTTTTAGTTTTTAACCCTTAGCTATACAATTTGAACATTTCATAAATTGTTACCTGTAAAATAATTTTGAGAATTTGCAATATAATAAATTTTGTTGAAAGAAATTTGAGCACTTCAAATGCTTATAAAAAAATCTTGCCTAGGTATGTATTTTTAATATTTTAAATTAATATTTGAACAATGTGTGAAGAACCTTATATAACATTTTTTCAAAAAAAAATGTTTGACTCGACAAATAAAATAAAATTGATATTTAATGAAAAAAGAATTAAAAGATTGAAATAGAAAATAATAATAATATTTCAATTATAGAGGATTGTTCGTTTTTAATTTACAACAAAATAAGAAAACCGTTCGATGAGAAATCAATATATGGGTGAATATCCAAGGTCGTAAGAATTTAAAACTTCAAACGTTCATAAAAATTTAATTTAACTTTCCTTTTATTTTGTATTTTAACTTTTTTTATAAAGGTATAAAATCTTATGAGAAATTTTATATTCAATTAACAAATCTTATATATAAAAAGAAAATATTTTATGAATTTGTAAGTCAAATGTGCTAACATTTTATTACCAACATTAATTTAAAAAAAAACTAATAATAACCGAAAATTTCATAATATTATGCCAACTGATTTTGTGTAAAAACCCCCTTTTTCTTTAATTTTGTTTTTGTGTTTCAAGGTGCTTTTTAAAACTACTAGGTATTTTGACCTCCCCAATGTACCATCTAGATTCACTTTCTCACCGGAAAAGATAGGTACTCAAGTTGAAAATCGATGCATTATAATAATTATTTCGATTATTTGTTCGTGTACACTAACACCAAAAAGAAAAACACTTATTTTTGTAAAATTAATACATTACAATATACTCCTCTCAGAATCTAAAACTATTTAGTATTCTAGAATAAAATGCAAAATATGAAAAGTATTTTGAAAGTATTTGAATACTTAACAAGATCGCCCTTAATCAGTATTGTAAGCACAGTGTGTGTTTACCGAATTTTAAAATTGAAAATAGTCAAATGAGTGTTACAATAACAATATTCTATTATTATGTATATCCAAAGATACGCATGTGTAATTGGCAAGAATATTTAATTTATCCGTGTTCACTGCTTACTTTGTTATTGTAGTTATAAAATAATATGGATAAGTAATCAAACAAACTAAGCTTAATTATAATTGTTTAAATTGTATTATTTTATTTTAATGATTAACAATATTCAATATATAACTAATAGCCAATTATAATAGGCATTAGGTGAAACTTTGTCTGAAACTTATTCACTTTTTATTATACCGATATATTTACCTAATTAATATAATATTATGTTATTTACCATATATTGGAATAATAACAATAATATAACCAAAATATGTAATACATTTAAGATAAAGAAATTATCAAATACAATATCAATATAATAATATAATGTATAGAAATATTGATTAATAAACTATTTAAACTACTCATGACAACGACAAATTATAAGCAAATACTATATAGGTATTCTATACTATACTATATACTATGTAAACAAATATATATATATATCATATAGAACATTGAACAAGCGATTAATAGACATAGGTAATAGTATGTAGGTATACAATTCAAAATTATATTTTCAAAAAACATAATAATACTAAGCTTTCCACGATCATTCTAAGTAGGTACTGATAATAGGTAAATATTATTATCAATTTTACTTTTTTAAATACAATATTGGTTACATTCTAGAGGCTTACAGGTTATATTTTAATGAATCTGTTGGAAATGCAAGTGTTAATTTATTATTTAAAAATGATTTAGTTAATAATATATTAAGTAGAATGATTTGAGTATTTAAAAATTAGAAAAATGTATTTTTTAATATATGGACGGATTTAAGAAATACCGTAAAATTGAAAAAGTCTTTATTAAAAACTGATTTTATTCTTGTAGGGTTCCAAAATAGGCAATATTGTTAAATTATGTTATTATACAAATCATAAAATTACCTAATTAATATGCATATTTCAGTATTTTTCTGATACATACGTCAAACACTGAAGGGATTTTCCTGCTCCTGACCCATATGACTGGGTATCAGCGGGTCCAGAACAAACAATGTGTTATTATAATATAACAAGATATTTTAAGCTCAACATGCGTTATAATATTTTATTTTCCTATTTTTGTTTTTAGATTGTAGATGATTAACTGTTATCAATTGTACTGCCACATTAGTTGAAAACATTTAATTTAACATTTTTAAAAGATTTATTATTAAATGCAATTATTATTATAATTTAAATAATGGAATAATATTGTTATTATATTATTACCTAGATAAAAAAATAGTATTTTATAAGAATATAAGCTTAACTGGTGTATGTAATTTAGTCTGATGATTATAATGAATTAAGTTTTACAAATTAAACACATAAAAAAAAATTGAATTGGTAACATGATTTAAGGCCGCATTTTAAATAGACTTAAAACATTTAGATAATTCATATAATTAAACTTTTAAAATACAAGCAAAATATAAAAATTGTATTTTGTCAATTTAAAACTTTTTGCCAACATAATGTCATACAAATTTAAGTATAAAATTATGTTTTAAATAAATGGTCTTGGCCACTTCATATAATATAAGTGAAAACAAGTATTTGAAGGACATACAGTTTAGGTAAATATCTAAGTAGCTAGTACAAATCAAACTTTATGAATTATTTGTATTTTTTAATTAATAATATTATAATAATAATGATTAATGAGCTTCACTAAAATGTTTAAGTATGAAAAAATGATTTTATATATCATTCATTATTTACTTTTATAATATTGTTATTCTTAACAATTTAATGTTTTTAAAATATTAGATTTGTATTTAATAATTTGGTTCGTTATACGTGTTGTAATAAAATATATGCCTTAAAACAAATTTCTCAAGTCTTCGTCTAAATTGATCAAAGCGTAATACTGTTATAGGTACAATGCTAGAATTGGATAATATAGTAGAGAATGTGAGGACTGAGGATACATAGTACTATATTTAAATTTGTTTTTAAATATTTGAGCGTACCTCAACTTATATTTTACAAAAGTAGAATGGCGGACGTTAGTTAACGAAAACATTTTAGAATATCTATATTATTGGTTTTTCCAATTCTAGCATTAATTTTAATACATGTAAATTGATTAACCTATAATAATATATAGTATATATACTGTTAAAAATCGTAATAAAAATGTTAATTTAATTGACTTTCGATTCTTGACAAATTCACTGATCATTTTAATGTAAACAAGTTAACTAAATTATCTTTACATATAATTTATCAGTTATCTGATATATGTAATTATTATACAGATTTCCAACTTAAACCATGCCTTAAACCTACCTAATATATTTTGAATATCATTACCTACGCTTTATAAGATATAAGTCAACAAATAGAAACATCAATACATTAAGATAGGTTGGTACAAAATTTTAATTTATCAAATAGGTACAAACGAAATAGAAATATGTTTAAGTCAAAGGGACGAATTATATTCGTTGGTACTTTCATGGATTAATATAATATGTAGGTAGCTAATAATCAAATAGCTAAACTTTTATAGTCTTATTAGGAAGTAGGGACCAAAAATGAAACATTTATATAATTTTATAATAACAGTTAGCCTGTAACATTTATCGTTGTGTGATTCACGGTTACTACCTATTTATAAAATATATTAAATTTAAATTCATGCAATCATAATGTTATGTTCTTCGGTTTTCCCAATAAAAACATCTATTTAACGCAAAATGCAAGGTGTGATATTATTTACTTAAATACCTAATATCAAGTCGGTACAACACATTTAGATGTTTTGATGAAAAATATGATAAATGGCTCAAGCCTAAACAAGACTTAATAATTATTAATTATTCTATCTCTCTATCAATTTTATAAAATATGACGTAATAACTTTAGGAAGTGAAAAATCGTCTTTAAAACGACATCACTCACGTCTATAGATACCTATATGTGCATAATATAACATATGTTAACGAAACATTTAGAATTAATCGATTTAAAAATATAATATATGGTCATAACGCATTCATTATATGAATCATAAATACCTAATATAAAATAATATATGGTTCACACGCAATGATGTCCACGTTCAAATTAACAACAATCAGATAATAATTAAATAATAGATAATAATAATATTATATAATATAGCAGTTAATTTTTTTTTTAGCAGAATTGATATCGATGCTTATATTGAATTAAGTTGCGCGCGAATTTCACTATAACAATAACACTAAATCGAAGAGGTTGCTGCAAAAGTCACCAGATAAAATCGCTTTTTTTGAAAATGTAAATTTTCACGGATTAAAATCAAAAACCAAAATCCCTACAAGTTTGTGGAATAGCCAGGTATAGGTAGGTACTAATAATTATATATAATATAAAAGCCATAAGTAGGTCATTAATAGTTTTTATTGTGAACGAACTTATCTTGATTTCTTTTTTTCTTTTTGTGCAAGAATCAGACAAGTCCTAGGACTCTTCTGAATTTTTCTGCATATAATGGTCACATTAAACATAAAAAATAAACATAAGTAAACATACTATAGTATGCATACATTCCTCGACTTGATTAATGTCGAACGTGGCTTGAAAACAAAAAAAAAGATAATTGTTGGGAAAAACCAGATAAGTCCATGTCAGTTGAAGTCTATTACATTTTTATGAAATTAAGGTAATATATCTACATATAACTCAGACGAACCAACAGTGTCCACTGTTCATCATGCGTGTCCTGCAGTACCTTTCAAGGAATTCAAAATAATTGTAAATAATTATAGTTAAAAAAAAAAAAATTTAGACCATCAAAAAGTATTGTATGATGATCCTGCAGTAACTTATTTCAAAAAGTCGACTCGTCTGGTAGTTTTAGCAGCAAGTCCTTCAATTATTATATTATCATAATTATATAAATTGTCAATATCGTGTGTGTGGGTGTGTGTGTGTTTTATTGATCTTCCGCGGTGGTGTTCTGGGGATCGATGTTATCCAGCCAGTTGACTATAAACATGTTCCTGTCGTATCTGGTGAACGCCTTCGGCTGATATCGCTTTATGGTGTCTGTGCACACGGCAATGTCGTCCGGGCACAGCGGCTTGCCGGTCCTCGGTACGCTCAAATATTTGCTTGAACCCGCGGCGGCGGCGGCGGCTATGGCAGCTCCGGTAGCGTCATTGCGGTCGGACAACTGCAACTGGTCCGGTGCGTGGTCGGCTCCTCCTCCAGAACTCGACTTGTCTAAATTGAACTCGCTCAGTGACAAACGTTCCAATGTCTTGTAAGTGATCAGTAGACGCCGTTGAATATAGTTTTGCCGCACCTGCAGAGGACACAATATTATGTACACCATTAATCATGTTATAATGATACAATATAGGGTTCGGATTTGAAGTTAAATGCCTTTTTGTTTTGGACAGAAAAATATAGAACAATAATTCTTAAATCAAAATGTGTTTCGTTACATTTTTAGGTATGCTACCGGGTAAACATCACTTTAGCTTCTTTTTATATTTTTTACCAATAAATGCTTTTTTTTCTTTTTATATTTGGTATTATATCTAGGTAACTATCAATTGATCACAATAATTTTAATCGTATTTACCTACCGTGTAAATCGATAAGAGCTTGTGAAGACGACGCATGGTCGATGTTATGCTTATAATTAAAAATACTTGTAATGACTAGAAAGTGGGTTTGTCATTTTCCACGTACAAAAATAATTCAAGTTTAAACCGTCAATACTTTACCGAAAAATATTATATATAATATTAAGTATATAACTGTAATTTTTTTTTTGTCACGCCTGCGCTGAAAGTTTAGTTTTTGATGGCCATTGAAGAGTTGGAAAGCGACCTTTTTCCGTCCAGCGGGTGGTAAAGTGGGAATTCCCATAGTATTTACCAAGTGGTAAAATTGAAAACCCCAAAAGTGCTAGGATCGCGAATCACGCGTACCTATATCCTGCACAACCAGACACTGAAATATATATACCTCGGTCCTTACAAAACATAAACTTTTAGTTACATCTTATATCATCTTATATTCATATTATAACCTCCTTGCATTACGAGCAATATTATATTGTGTGGCAAGGGTTAGAAGTGAGCTATTTCAGTCTTGGGCGAAACGCGGCCCTCTAATTAGTGTAACCTTATTTTCTCAATTTGTAACTATTCGTAACCAAGTTTTTAGAATTTATAATCTCATATTTTTCAAGCAATGGGTAATTTCTCAATGGGGGGTTAACTTCACGTAGCCCCCCCCCCCAACTCAACGAAATCGTCCAAAACAGTTTGTAACTTATTAAACTCAATTTGTACCTATTTGTAACCAACTTTTCAGAATTTGTAACTCTTTACTTTGGGTGCTATCAACATCTTTTTATATTCTTACCAGTTTTTAGAACTTAATTTCCCAACTATAGTCTTTTTTTAATTGAGGGTCTTTCTTTAATAATATATCTTTATTTAATAAAATATCTATATTTGTTCAGAAAATCTATATTTTATTAAATATATTTCTTTAATAAAAAACTTATATTTGTGAAAAAAACTATTCATTAAAAAAAATTTATTCATTAAAAAAATTCTATATTTCTTCAAAAATCTATATTTGACAAAAAAATATTTTCAAGAAAGTCTGTTTGATAAGAAAATCTATACCTATTCATAAAAAAAAAACGCTTGCCAAGTCAGGGATCGGCACGTAAACTTTCTTGATTTTTAATTTTTAGAAATTTATTAACTGATATAATTATAAATATAACAATTTGAATCCAGAAAAATGTCGGTGTGAACAGCCGCACAAAAAATCATTTTCATTTTCAGAGTGGATTTCGTTGTTTGAGGTCTTGTTAGATTCACATTCGTTAGGAAAAGAGCATTGAAGATTTTCAGAACTTTATCTTTAATAGTTAATTCACCACAGAACATTAAAAAAAATTGAATAAATTTTATTGGGCTTTTTTTGATGTTTTTCAGCTTTACAGCTTTATAAGAAATTAACGATTGGAAATAAAGTTCTAAAATTCTTCACTGCATTTCTCCTAGCCAATGTGAATCTAACAAGACCTTAACACCAAAGTCCGTTCTTCATTTTCGAAAATCTACCTCGCTAAATGAAAATCTAACGAAAAATAACTCTTTTTTTATCTGTGAAAAATTAAATAATTTCTTAAAATATTTTAATTCCACTTTTAGTATCTACTTGATAATCCCTTTTTAATGAGTTATCAACCAACTTTTTAGGTGTCATATTTTAGGAAAAAAGTTTAAAAAATAGAAATTTTGGGATCGTTCACGCCGACGTTTTTATGGATTCAATGTGGTGATATAAAATCTCTCTCATTAATATTTTATATTAAAGCTAGCTAAATTACCCACAAACTCATCATTACTGAGTTACATTTTTATTATTTTCCTATTTAACACAAATTCTTGAAGTTTTCAAAATTCATACTTTTTTCATTTCATTTACCATACTTACTTGATTAAAAATCAAGAAAGTACAAACTATATCCGTTAAAAAATCTATATATTAAAAAAATGATACTTGATAAAAAAAATCTATTTTCAATAAAAGTCTGATTGATAAAAAAATCTATATTCGTTAAAAAAATCTATTCATTAAAAAAATATCTATTCAATAAGAAAAATAATCAAATTAAAATAATTATTAACTACAATTAATATAAATGTATAATTACAATAATAAAAAAATATTTAGTAAAAATTATAATTTAAAAAAAAAACCCCCCGGAGTGAGGGATTTCAATCTATTTTTTGAAGTCTACTTTATGTCTATATGGACCATATGGAGGTGAGCAACTTCATAGACGCTGGTGGGCTACGTTCCCCCAATACAAATTTTTTATAGCGCCCAAAGTAAGGAGTTACAAATTCTGAAAAGTATGTTACAATTAGTTACAAATGATTTACAAAGAATAGTGGTTTTCCGGAGTCGATAAGACAAAGTCAGCCGTTTATCAAATAACGAACTAAGCAAAGTTTGAATCAATAAAAGTTTGAATTTTTTACGGGCAACAAAATTTACGGGATCACCTTTCTTATAATAAAATAAATTCACCACGTTTAAGGTTAAAATCGTTAATTATTACCATATTTAGTTATATTTTTTAACAATATAATAAAACATTAAAACTTAGACGACACAGTAAAAATTGGCTTTTGAATTTTGGATTTATAACATTACATTGGAACTTCCACAGCCTCTTAAAATACTTTAAAAATATTTTTACACAACAGAAAGATTAAAGTAAATTCAACATTTATCGAAATATTATATATTTTATCATGGTTTTCATTTCAAGGATACACAAAATATGCAAGTGAAAAAAAAAATGTTCTCATATTACAGCTAAATTGAAAGTAGTTGTTTGGTTTGAGTTTTAATCTTCTTGCATAAACAACTATCCTGCCCATTTGCTACTAGTTACTCCTATCTCCTAAGTCTAACTCTTGCAGTTAAGCACTCCACGGTAGAAGCCGTGAGCGTGCAGGTTTCTTGAAACTAAAATATGAATAATCGTATATGAAAGGAGGATCCTTGTAACAAGATCAATTACTCGTATTATGACTTAGAAAAGATAAGTAGGTAGATAGACTCGGATGATATAATTGATAAGATTCCTTGTAAAAGAAAAGTGCATACAAATCATTATTGTTTTAAAATAAATAGCGAAAATGTTATATTATGTGGGTACCTACACTTCATAATTATATTGTTTTAGTTTCTACCTTCTTATTATAATATGGTAGTTTTAAAGTTGAATTATTGTTTTATTGAAAGTGTAATAGGAGCGAAGCGATCAATTATTTTTTCCTTCAGTGATTTTAAAATGTTTTCTTTAAAAAAAAAAACTACATAATCGCCACTACCAATCCATACGGATAAATTACGGCCATCGGCTTGCTGACTGCTGAAGGCCAATAAATCATCTGACGATGTATTCATCTCCGTAAGTGCCTTATATACGTGAATGTTTGACAAGATGTATGAGCATTAACTATTTACTGAAGTTGGTATTCGAAAATCAGTAGGAAAACAAAAATGGTTGTAGAATTACAAAAAATTTACCTCGACTCCATCGTCAAAGTGATCGATGCACGCGCGTGTCGGTGTCACGTGAGTGCATATTGCGGGGCCGGACGAGTATGAACAGTTCATACCCTCCACGTGCCTATTTTTTTTTTAATATGTTTATCCTATTGTAATGTGCATGATTAAATGGGGTAGGTAGGCATACACCTTTTTTTAAGAGGGACTCCGCCCCCCTATGGCCCTATGAACTCCCACAATTCAAGCAATTAAAAAAAAAAAAAATCTTTTGAAACTAATTAATTTACCTATTACAGACCATAGTTAATTATAGTTATTAAATACAAAGTTAATTAAATGTTATGTGGCAATTTAGTCATATATTATTGACAAATTATACCTAACCGTCCCTATATAGTGGCTATAATAACGACAAATGAATATTATGTCAACAGTGACTGTCGACCGAAATATAATAAATATTTTTTGGTTCTACACACATTATTTTAGGCCATTGCACATAACGTCATCTAGATTTTTATCCTACTTTGGTGATTGCAGTTTTTAACTGTTATAGTATGTACATTACCAGTTAATAATAATAATTGATTAGGTACACGACAATAAGTGCATATTGAGTGGATACGTTTACCCAGGTGTAAGAGAGCCAACATAATTTACTTACCACATAACCGCAGGGACAGTAAAATCAAGTAATAAAATATAAATTTGAACCGAATAAATTTAAATATATTATTAACTTTGTATAATCAGTTCTAGTTGTTTTATAAATTACCTAAGTAGTATCTAATTAGTTTACTCCCTGAAATTGACTAATATATTATAATATTATGCAAGTCTGGGTATAAGTTAGGTTAAGGTTTAAAGTTAAGTTAAAAAGTTAAAATAAAATAAACTTTTTAACTTAACTAGATACTTATGGCTTTTCATTAACTTAACTATGAACTTACTAAGTTTTTTTTTTGATTAACGTGAAATTAACGAATTAATTTTTCATTTTAAGAAATAATTTAACTTAATTTATTTTGTTTTTAATTTTATTATATTTCATTATTTCAGTTTATTTTGTTTTCGTGTCAAAAAATATTTACCATGAATTATTTAAAGTTAAAAATGTATATCATTCAAATCTAACTTATATGGAAATACTGTATAAAGTATAAACACTATAGTCTATAATTTAGTTTTGGGTTAGAAAAATTTAAGTATGCTAGCGTTGTATAAACAAATTAACTTATTTTCACTTAATAAAAAGTTAACAAAAAGTGTGTATTAACTTTTAACCTAACTGAGTTAACCTATAATTAAATTAACTTTTAACTTTTTGTTATTGGTGTATATTAACTTAACTGAGTAAAAAAAACCATTAACATGCCCAGCCTTCATATTATGTAGGTATATCGTACATTCTAAACTGTAATATACCTTCGCTAATATTTTGTTTTTTTTTATTAATAATTTACGTTTGTGGTGGATTTAATATTATTTTCCATTTTTTCTAAATTGTTATCATATTATTGTACGTTATAATTAAATTTAATATTTTTATCTAGAATCGCTGAAAATATATACCAATATTCTGCAGTAATCGTCGATACAGACCAAAAGTAGATAATAAATTAAAAAACTTATAACGTGGCTACGTGGATAATTTTTTACTGCTTTATCATATTGACAATGCCGAATCCCAATGTTTTGCGAAATTTAGAACGGTTCTATCTTTAGACATTAAAGTGATACGTGACTGATCCGTAATAAACATGAACAATACTTGGTAGTTTATACCTATATCTTTAAATGCGAAAAACAAAGTTTGAGACCAATAACTGATATAGAATCTAGATAATTATATTGCAAAACATTTATTACGTATCTTATTTTAGATAGGTAACTATATAATTACCATTATATTTTACAGTCTGTCTGTATTAACTATTAGCGTTACGCCGATACCCAGGAGCCACCAAGGGGAAATTGACTCTTTATAATATTATCCCCCAAAAATGGTTTTTTGCATCCTTAATATAAGAATATTTGTATCATTACAATATGTATAAAACCCATAAAAAAAAAAAAAATGTAAATATTTTAAAATATTATTATATAAATATAGATTGATATTATGTATGACTTATACTGAATCTATAAAAAATAATTATTTTTATTTTTGTAAATAACCTCTTTTTGGGGGGAACTTACGACGATAACAGTACATGTGTTACGTAGCATTATGTATGTATGTTGTATTGTACTAATATTACTTTTTAATTTTATGTATATGTATGTACCATCAAACACACACACACACACAGACACCTGTACGTTCAAATAATAATTTTGAAGCCTATATACCTTTTTGTTGACGGATCTCACGAGGTCAGTGGGACTGAACGCGGACGACGCGTAGCTGTTGTGCAGCGAGCTGGAGTACCGACTCGGCGACGGCAGCTGCGACGTAGACGCCATGTCGCCGACCACCACGCACGTGGACAGCGACCGCGAAGTGTTGCCCAACCGGCCCTGCATGTTGGTGGCCATCAGAAGCACGTCCGAGTTTATGCGCAACTTGTTTATGGCCAGCTCGGAAGCGCTGTGCGGCATGCGGACGTCCTCGGTGTCCGCAAGCCAACACCCAGTGTCCATGCTGGTCGCGTCCGCAATGTCGCTGGTGCTGAAGCTTTTGGACAGACCGAGAGCCGACTGAAGTGCCCCGCAGCTTTTTATCAAATCGTTCTCTTCCTCGAACCACACCGAATTAGTTATGTCCTGTGACATCCTGTTCGGACACACGAAACAATAATATGTATAAGTATTTAATTGGGGTAAGGTTTAGGTATAAACATATATAATGGGGGCTCATTGGCAGGATTGAATACAAATGAAAATGACCATTGTTGCAGGGAAATTTAATTTTGGAATGTTTGTGTCGACAAAAAAATAATGATATTGGTCGAATAATCTCAATTTTGTCCCAAAAAAAAAATCTCAAGTCAGCCACATTTCCCTTTTTGAAAAAATAATTTGTCCACCACTGACTTCAACGAGTAAAACGCTAGGTTGGAGGTCCCGGCATGAGTCCAAATGATTGTACCTATATTAAATTATTAAAATGTACCTACGTTTACAAGGCCTATGGTGAGATGATGTATCGGATAGGGGCTACAGGCAGTATAACCATTATACCTAACCTAACCACCAAAACTGTTCCTTTTTTTTCTTACCAAAAGTGTACTATTTAAGTGCCTTTTCCTCTCCCACTGAAATAACTGTGTGACGTTAATTCGCTTTAATGAATAATATAAAATAAACTATTTATGAAGCTATACTATAAGTTTACGTTTTTTTTTAAATTTTAGAATGTACCTAACAGGCACTTTTTAATAATTTTTAAAGTATAACAATAATATTATTATAGATACAATATAAATAAATTCGTATTAAATATAATTGAATATACCGTGTGTTCGCGAAATCAAAGTATCTACACTGTATAATAAAATTACCCATATTACTCAGTACCCTATACATATTTTTAATTCAGTTGTGGGACATGATACTAGACTAATAAGATTATCAATCTCCCGCAGACAGAATTCTAAAATATGTTTAGGGCACTGAGTAATGTATTTAACCGAGTTATATGAGTATCCAGTTTTCACGGAAATACTCGCGGTATATATATATATTAGGTATTTTAATAAATAAGTATCTGGTATAGTGATAGGATGGTACGTATTAATACGTGTTCGGCAATCTCATGACTTTGGTACCTGTACAGAATAATATTGTGAACTAAAATATATTAATGTAGGACTTTACATACAACGTATACTACCTCCATTAAAATATGTACTAAATTAAATAATCTTAATAATATTATGTTTTATAGTTTATACTTTTATACAATCAAACCGATTTAGTATCGAAAAATAAATATTTAACATATTATAATATTAAGTATTAATATATTGTGATGTATACTAACTTGGAAAATATATATTACTGCTCTGGTGTAAAATTTGGTGTTTGACATGTACAAGTTACCCATAGATACTGTGCACCGGCTAAACACGTCTGTTCCATAAATTAGCAATATTATCAGATTTAAGATAGGAACCTTCCATACTATAAAATTTATATTTTTTCGAATATTTTATCGTTCACCGCAGCGTTTGTTTACGGACAAAATATATTATTTATTAGACATATAGCTTAAACTGCGCGGATAAACATTATTGCAATTGATTACATAAGACTGAACGAAGGTCGTAACGTAATTGCTTATGAAACGACTACTTAAAGCGAAATAGTTATATATATATTTAATGAATATTGATTAATATGAGTACCTATACGTTATTTTTGATACATTTGAAAACTAAAATCCAAAAGGTATATGGATAAATATTTTAATTATAATATAAGGTACCTAACCTAACCTATACATGAAAGTTTGCGATAAATTAAAAAACGTCTATCTTAAGAACATATTATGTAATTCAAAAATATTTAACTAAAAATGTTGGTGTATACTATTTTCATTAAACAGTTTGGATCTTTACGCATAGGCACATAATTATGGAAATAATTATTTAATAATCGACTAATAAAAAAAATGTTTTATTTTACCTAAAACATAACATAATATTGTAATTATATATTTTTATTCAGTCGACAGTCATCAACCAGTAACCTGATGAGTAATGATTACTATTATTATAGGTATTATTAAATAAAAATATTTGAAAAAAACTTATTTTAAATGTGATATAATGTTAGTGTTTGTAGAATTTATGCATTATGTTTACAAACATACTAGTCAGTAAACTACTATAGCCTGACATTTCAATAAATACATAAACCTAAATTAAACTACGGTACACAATTCTATAAAAGTAATTTTCTGAGGCAAATTTTTTTATAGGTTCTAACAAATTTTGTGTGGGTTGAAATTTAAATTAGGTATTGATTTTAAATTACTTTTTTTATTTTTGTATATTCTATAAAACAAAACCAATACATGTGGTACACAATTCGTATATTTAGCTATAAATAAGGATAGGTGATTTATGACAAGATAATCAATAACATATAAGAAATGGTACAAGATAAAACCTGCACCCTTCGGTGATAATATATGTAGATATTTTATGAAGAGTCTTCTTACACATGTTTTTTTAGGTATTTGATATAAATAAGAACAATTAATGTTAAAAAAAAACCAACGTAAACCACGATGAAAAAGTACAGATAATTTTCAATGACAATATAGAGTAATTTGCTATGATTTCTAAATTTATTCAAGGATAAAAATTAATTTTGAATTTGTTTAATAATATTAGAGTAATATTAATTATTAATATTTTTGTAAAATAAAAGTTGATGATAATTTTAAATTTTAAATTATTTATACTGTAAT
>WHPZ01586716.1:1112-12969 GCA_016617965.1 Macrosiphum rosae | reverse complement strand
ACAAAATATTTTACAACCAATTTAAATTTTCTTCTCTTTTTTATCGGATATAAATCCGACAAAAAGTCACAGTTTTATAAACCAAAATAGTAGTAATATAATTTTTAGAAGCATATAATATTTAAATATTATTAAAATAAGTATGTGTAAATATATAATATTATATGCATACATTTTTTTTTTTTTTATTGATCTTTAAGCCCGGCATCTATGGTCGTTAGCTGTTAGTAGGGTTGTATTGTGGTAGTGGTAGGATTTGAAGTGGTGGGTTTTTACACGTGAGTGTTTGTGTTGGCAGAATTTTTGATTGGACACCCGTAGGTATCTGCCATGCACGGGTGGGTGATGGAGGCACTCGTGACCAAGGAATCGAACCGGCGCTGGCTGCGTCGCAACCGACGCCTTAGACCGCTCGGCCACTCCATCCCCCATAAATTTTTTTCTTAAACTGTGTGTACGTATTGATGTTGTATTGTTGTTTATCTTTTAGGTATATTATGGGTAGGTAGGTATGACGTTTTTTTTTTATAAATAATTAAATTAAAATAAAAAACTTAAACAATCTATTTTATTTTATTTTGAGTGTTACTGCTGGGTGACTTCTCTCATCACGTCTCCACGTCTTGTACATAATATATATATATATATTATCCACTCACATAATATGCTCATTGTAAATACTAAATACCATTAAGTACAGATTGTACCTATAATATATTCTAATAAATGTTAAAAAAAATTGTATTTTATATGCGGATCTTACATTTGACATAGTATAATTTCCTATATATGTCATCTCTCAACTTTTATAGTTTATATTTTCCACCCTTCCCCTTATTTTGAACCATTTCGACCAGTGGTTGTACTAATTTTTGTTAACGTAACCGGTATTATTTAATCATCAGGATAATTTCAATAAATGTTTTATATTATTTCTTATTTTTATTATTAACATTTTTATTTTATTCACCTGTGAAGCATTATTACGTTTTTGATACGGTCTATATTCTGCTAATTTTTAAACATAAAATTAATAAAAAAAATGATGTTATGCATAAAATATATAATAATATAGGTAGTATGGCAAAACGTAATTTATTATGTGAATAGTTTAGTGAGAATAAGTAATAACTTTAAATGAACTTTACAATTGAATATTTTAATTAATTATAAATACTTCTATTATAGGTATACACACCTACTATGGTATTTATAAATTTATAATCAATGTTTTAAGCAAAAATATGTCGGTCCTTGGCATAACTAAGTTGATTAAATATCGTATTTTACTGAAACAATTTTATTAAATTTAGTTATCTATAAAAGCATAAGCGAAATCTCAAAAACAATAATTGGTTAAAAACATTTTATTACGTGTCAGTGTTATTTACGTCTCAATTTATAAAATTATTTAAACAATTAGACACATTTAAAAATAGAATGTAATATAATATCAACCGAAAATATAATAATTAAGAATTTAAAATGAACTATTTAATTAAGGTAAAGATATGTGTATCTAAGTATAATTATTGCGATTTCAGATTTGTATCATTTTATTTCTAACCATTCGAATAGTAAAATTACGCAGTCGTTGTAAATAAAATGTTATGAGAATCATAGAGTATAAAATATTTGGGGTATTTACAATTTATTTTTTTGCATACCTACTGAAACATTAAAATAACATTTTTTACTGGAATTATTTTTCTTGATCTATTTTAATATTCAGTAGAGGGTCCCTGTATTCGATTAATTTTTATAATTCCTGCGTATAATGCATATTATTTAAAACATTAATTATCTCATATTTTTAGAGTATAATAGCTTGTTATGTTCATACGATATGATAATAATAATATGATCTGATGATGTTTATGACAATCTCTATTTAACTACATTTTTAGTATACAAGTGCGTGTCAATTAATTATTAATTTACTATACCAAACTCGTCTGTTTTAAACTTTTAACTGTAATGATGATAAAACTCACGTGATGTATAATTCATTCATATTTAATGTATATTGAATATTTCTCAAAATTATGTATATTAAATTATGTATATCGTGCAATCAATACCATCTACCTATATTTTTTTTTAAATAATTCCATGGCCGTTTAAAATATTTTTACTGCAGCATATTGATTAACGAGGATATCTACATAATATTAAAACTTTTGAATTAACTCAAAAATCATACACTCATAATAAAATAATTGTTGATATAGTATAATATATGCATTTATCACAATTAATTTATATAATACGCCTTTAAGTTGAACTTAACAAGTGGTTGATACAGGCGTGCAGTAATGTGCCACTTTACAATATTATAAGTATCTACGTAGGTACAGTGAAAATTGCAACGCGAGCTCCAACTGCCTCCAAGCGCTAGTGAGTTTTTCTCGTTGTAACCACAAACCGATATACCTTATTATATACTGTAAGAACTTAGAATGAGTGATTGTTGTAAATTGAAAGATGGAAAATACTAAAAGAAAAACCTATTTTCCTTACTGAAAACCCGTACCTACTTAGACTGATCGCCCGATATTATTGAACGTTTTTACACTTAATTTATATTTATTATATTTATATATTATATATTAATATGTATACATAAATATGTTATACCCTGCTCGGTGGTGTGGACGACGGGCGTTACATGTTTCCACTAAAATTATAAAGGAACTATTAAAAGCTGCTATATATAGTAAGTTTATTTATAATACCATAAAATATTGAAAAACAGTATAATATTATACGTTTTAATAAAATAATTTTTTTAGCTATAATAATACTATATGTAATATTTATAAATTTGTTTTTTTTTCTGTAATTAAACCGTACTTGTGATTGATGGCATTTTGTTGTTCTTACCTATATCGACATATACAGGTACTAAACATTTTTAATTGCTATTTAGCTATTACCTATAATTTATTGTTTTACTAATAAAATATATATATGTATATACAATGTCAGACGTATCAAATATAAATGCAGGGGCTAGTATCAATAGTATAATACACATGTCCGGACACAAGATTGTAAAATATTTGATTTCTCTCAAAGCGTTTCTAGATTGAAATCTATTGTTTCAGACAAAAGTAATAATATTGGTCCAAACATGTTGTGTAGTGCACTCTTAGGTCAAGTTCTTAAAAAATGTAAGTATATAATATTGTATGTCAAGTACCTATAATAATATATTATATAGAAAACCATGATTTTTTGACTTATTACAACATTTTCAGGCTGAATGATAAAACTAACTTCGGTTTAGCCAGCGGACTAACGATTATGTAAAGACAAAGTAGTTACCTATCTATCGCAGGATTCTCGAATTCGAAGTTATGTATAATATGTTAAGGGTAAAGTAAGTAGGAAATTGTTATCTGAAAATGATAATATTGAAAGTCCAATATTTACTACAATACCCGAACATAGTACAAGAAAATGTCAGTGAAAGTACTAGCTATACTATGACACTAATACACTATGTTCTACACTAAGTTATACCATGTGGAAAAAGTTAATTAAATTGAATAATTGTTGAATGAAAATAACGGACGCGCCTATACTCCGTAAGTTCGTATTAAACACAGGCCACTTTGGTAGTATTACAATTTACAATTTACAATATCACAATAATATTGCATAAATTAACCAAATTGCAGAGTGGATATAAGGATATGATCGCTTTACGTCAAGTAAAACTTTCTGAAAGACACACATAAGTGTGGTTACAAAAGTTCCATAGTGTGGTTGCAAAAGTTCCATTAGTGTGGTTGGAAAAGTTCCATAATAGTGGTTCTTGTTGTAAAAACATTAATTATTTCGTGTGATAATAATATGTTTGATCAAATTGTATATTATAAGTTCATTATGGTTATTTTAACTCTAATATAGTGGTCCGTATAAAAAATAACTTAATAATAATTAGGTAGGAAGGTACTGCTTTTAACAATATTTTGTTTAATATGTTAAAAAAACATTTTCTTTATCCCTAGCTTTTTGATTGTAATATTTCAACTTTCAAGTCTATTTTAATTGTCTTAATAGTGGTTTAGATAACAGATAATATTAGGCACCCCTAAAAGTATTTTTTTATTTGTTATTTTTTTTTCTAATTAAATACTATGTAGAGGCCTACTGCGTGTGATCGAATTTTGTTAGTTTTAAATTTTAATATTTATTTAAATTCACTCACCTTTATTCGGTCACTGTGCACAATATGTCGGGGCAAAGTAGACTATATTGAAATGCTCCTACTTTGACGGAAATACCCAACTATTCCTATTCTTTGCCAGCAAAATAATATAACTAGGGGTTTCCAAACAGTCGATTGCGATCTACCGGTCGATCTTGGGTGATTTCAAAGTCGAACCCATTTGTTAGGTACATAATATATTATATTAAGTTATAAAATCATAACTATACAGTTATATTCATATTTCGGATTAACCTATTTCTGTGAAATGGCATTTTCTCACACGAAATGTATTAAAGCAGAATACCGAGTAACATTTTCAGATAATCATTTAGAGAAGCGTCTTCGTTTTTCAGTCGGAGAATTTTTCCCAGATTACAATCAACTGCAGGTCAACGGATGACACGGTTCTACGCCAAAAGTATGATGTTAATTTATTTTGTAAGGAAAGATAATATTATATACTCGGTAAAATTTAATCAAAACAAGTTTGGTCATCCCTGTAAATATTATAATATCGTCATACCTATATCCACATCGTCGTAGATAATAATATTATTATTATAATATACCTTTTGAAAAACGCTTCGGGATAAGAGCTGGTGACGCGGTTCAGGACGACAGCGGTGGTGGCGAAGGGCTGTTGTTGCTGTTGATGGGCGCCGGTGGAGGTCCTGGAGGCGGCGCACGACACAAAGTCCTTGTCGCGAGACGGCGACCGCGGCATCCGACAACCGGTGGCCATTATTATCGGCAGGTTTTGGCCGCCACCGCCGCCGCTGTTGCGATTGTCCTGCCGGCGACACGACTGCAGTCCTCCGTCGCTGGACGTCATCGTTATCGATAAACTCACGCCGCGGTATTCACGGTATATACCACGACTCAACCTTGTTTGACCGTAATTACAATTAATCAGGTATAAGTGGGTATGACGTATTATACGCGCGGCCGGTTTTGGTCTTTGACGTACTGCTGCAACTTGTGGCGCGGAGTACTTTTGCACGCTATCCTCCTCGGAGACCGGTGGCAGCGATGGTGAGCGTTTTCGTGCCGACGGGCTCGTACTGCGCTCGCAGCCGGGCCGGGTCGCGCGAGTAACACAACAACAATACAACTTTAATCGATAGTAGAGAGACTCCCGTGGTAGGCGGCGTCGGCGGTGTCGGCGATATCGGTGGCGGCGTCGGCGGCGGCGTATCATAATATATTATATTATTATTACTATATATGTATATAAGCTATATGATGTCACGTCCAGTGTGACCGCTTCGGCGGGGCCGCCGAGTGTATAGGTCATAATATTTGGTATATGGTATATCATATTATTATACGACCGGGGATATTACATCAAAACATATAACTATACTTGAAGCCCGGAAAACGCCGTTTAAAATGCAACAAAATAATGTGCATTTAACAGTTTGTTTGAACATATAAAAGTAATGAAGGTCTTTAAAAGTTTTTAATTATAGCCAAAAAAATTGAATTAAGTCTATTAGGTATTCGGGCAAGCGCTTACTCAAATCATTATAATAAAAATGTACCGTTAAACAGTAGGTAGCCTGTGCAAAATAAAAAATACTTCATAAAATGGGGGGAGGGGATGTTAATGGCCGGAAATTATTTAAGGTAAATCGTGTTTCCAAAAATAATGTTAGTTATATTGTGCGTTAACTGCGTCCCGCGAAATTTTGTTAATTTTCATTTGGGGTGATACAATTTGAAAACAAGTATACCTATCTAATGATCTACAAATCTACAATGACATATTAGGTGGTTACAGAGGTTTTCACTAATCGAGTTTAGCAACGGAACCTAACCTTGAAAAAAACTTAAATACCATACCATCCTGTGTGCATTTAATTATACATAATCTCGTGTTAGTGAACAGTTAGTGTTGCAGGAATTTCTTACGAGTGTAAAAAAAATTAACCTTATGATAAGCGAAAAGAAAAAACGTTGAAAGAGATCGATTGCTACACATTTTTAAAAAAGCGATAAATATTCAACGTCGGGATCACATCGTTTGATTGTATAGGTAAGTGTATTAGATTCTGAACAGAGCAAAAGAATGTATTGTATTCAAAATGATTTTTTTTCGGTCTGTCATCAATCATCATTCATCAACATTTAGAGTAAGAAAAATGCTCCGATTTTCGACATCTGCATTTTTTCTGATTGAAAAGTAAAAATAGTTGGTACTTTTGAGAGACCAAAATTGAAAATTTCCAGTAGTTTTAAAAAGTGTCAGGAAAAAAATGGTAATTTTCTACCATAAGCTAAATAAAAAAAATTACTGGAAAGTATCATTCTTTTTTATGAGCGTTTAAATTTAAAATTTTTACGATATTGAATTTTCAACACTAAATTAACAAATTTTCATCTATCGATTTTTGATATTTTGTTGTAATTAAAAAACAAATAACTGAAGACAGTCAACATTTTCACCAATATTAAAATTACCATTTTCCATACATGGTAAAATTTACAAACCATTTTAACTCTTTTGGAGCTATTTAAAAGCATGTAAACATTTTAAAAATTTTTAAAAATATTTTTTATTTGGAAATTCATTGAAGTTTTTATTTTATACCTAAGATAAAATATAGTAATAGAAGATTCTATACGAGTTTTTATACCTATTATAACAAACAAACATAAGTTTACTGAAAAGGAACATTAATCTTTTATGAGCGTTTGAACTTACAATCACAATGTTTACGTTCTTTAATATTCAACAGTAAACGAATTCCCATTAATTGATTATTAATATTTTGTTCTATTTCTAAAACAAATAACCGGAGACTTTTGAAATTTTCACCAAATATTTATTTAAGCATTTTCCATTCAAGGTGAAATTTCCCAACTATTTTGACTCAATTTTTTTCAATTTTTTTCTCATAGAACTTCATGATAATTTTACTATTCACAGGTAACATTGGACATTTTAATAGGGGATTCCTAACAAGTTGTGCTACCTCTATCGATAAGAAAAGGTTCACAGGAAAGTTACTCTATTTAAAGCCATGAGATATTTTAGATATTATTCATTTTTATAATTTTTTTTTTTAATCTATTAAAATTGATTATGTATACAACAAGTATGCTAGGAGGACACAGCGTCTCTTAACAGAATAGTTTTTCGCATGCAGTGATTTATCATTGAATTCAAATATAAAACATACTTTCAACGATACTATAATGACGATAATAATAGTACAACTATTTTACAGCAGAGCAGTACCCACTTGTCCACCTTTTGATTTTACAATGATGTGTGTTTATTTTATGTCTGTGGACACGAGAGGTAGTCGAAATAATGCTTCGATTCTCAACATTAGTATTTTTACGGTGGGAAAGTTAAACTTGTTGAAGCATTGAGAAGATCAAAATTTAAAATTACCAGTAATTTTCATATAAATCTGGAAAAACAAAACGAAAATTAAGAAAAAAACGGGAATTTTTACTCAAAATCAGTTTTTGACAAAAACAATTTTGGTTTTTGATGTAAATCTTAAAAAAAATGAAAATTTATTACAAAATTGTTCTTAAGTTTTTATATATTTAACAAAAACATTTTTATCGAAATTTTAAATTTAATTTTTACGAGTAATTGAAGTGAGACATTGGGTATTCACCTGTAAACTAACAAATTCTCATAAAACGATTTTCTAATTTTGTTGTTATTCAACAATTATAATTACCGTAAATACTTGAAATTTACACCAAATTTTTATTTTATCATTTCTTATAATTGATATATTTTGACTTGTTTTGAGCTGTTTTCAATTTTCAATTTTTTTATTTTTAGATTCTGAGTGGAACGATGAATGTATTGATTTTACAATGATGTGTGTTTTATTTTTTATTTTTTGTGTCTGTCATCAGGATTTGGGGCAGTAAAACTGCTTCGATTTTCTTCAACGACTTCAACAGTATCTTGTTCGATGGGAAAGTGAAACTAGTTGGTGCAATCGGGAGGTCAAATTTTAAAATTCAAAATAGTTTTCACAAGGGCCGGGAAAAACAACATAAAAATTAAGGAAAAACGGTATTTTTACGCAAAATTGGATTCCCACGAATTCGATTTTGATTTTTGGTGTAGCAAAAAATCTAAAACAAATGAATGTATTTACATGAAATTTTCAATAATTGTTTATATTTGCATTTTCTATACACGATGACATTTTCAAAATATTATGATTTGTTTTGAACTGTCTAGGAACATTTTAATTTTCCATTTTTTTTTAGTTTTTTTTCTAAAAATATCAATAACATTTTATTTGTTTGTTAAAAATTTAATAGAAGGCTCCTAGAATATTGTTTCAAAGGCAGATGAAAAATATTAAAAATCCTAGGTCACAGATTTTTTTTATAAGCATTTAAAGTTCAAAAATTGACAAAATATGGAAAAATCAAGATAATTAGCAACATTTTGAGTTAAGAATTTTTCTTATTAAATCTAAGATTTTAAAATGTAATGCAAGATTCCTTTTAAGATTATCTACATTTTTCAAGAAAAAAAAATGTCTAAGAAATTCAAATTAAATTTTTATGAGTGTTTGGAATTCAAATTTTTACAACATTTTATATTCACCCGATTTCTCATGTAGCAATTTCCTTATTATGTTGTAATTCAAAAACGAATAACTGTAGATACATGGAAATTTCACTGAATGTTAATATTCGTATTTCCTATACACCATAACATTTTCCAAATATTTTGACTCTTTTTAAGCTGTTTACGGACATTTACAGTTTTCAATTTTTTTAGTTTTTTCTATAAATATCAATAAAGTTTTATGTGTTGGGCCAAATAGTGTAAAAATTTAATATAAGGCTCCTGATGTATTGTTAAAATATTAGTTGAAAAATATTAAAAATACATAATCACAATTTTTTTTTTAAGATCGATTTTGACAAAATTTATCAAATTTAAAATTGAGTAATAAATTATTTTGTAGTTAAAAATTTATAAAATGTCCAACTCTCTTGTATCTAAGGATTGAAAATTTAAAACAAGATTCCACGTAAGTAGTTAATTCTGTTACCGAAAAATCTAAAAAATACATAAAAAAATATTATTTTTATAGTCATTTTAAGTTCAAATTTTGACGAAATTACATAATAAAAAACCTAGAATAACTATTTTAGATTGTACAATATTATTCGTGATGGGTACTTGAAACTTCTAAAGTACACTATTATATACCTACCTATGATAGTACCAGGGTTTGTTGTTGATGTATAACACGTTATAAGTACCTACTGGATATTGCAATATGATTAATTTGGAAGTATTATATTATGGTACCTATTATAGGTAATTTTTTTTGTAATACCATAGATAATAATATAATATATATATAATATAATATCATAGTAACTACGAAACCTAAAAATTTGACGAGCATAATATGATTATAATAATATATTGATATTATACAACAGAAATTAGAAAAGAAATTTAATTAAGTTTAAAAATATTATGACGTACTTGTGTAATTACTAATTTGCAACAAAAACAACAATATTTTAAAGAGGACGTCAAACCCGCATAGATAAGAACATTATCTGAACACAGATTAAAGTTTGATAATAGATCAATTCACTCAAAAAACAAAACTGACAGCACACTACGACTAGGTACTGAAACTGGCGAACGAAAATTTGGTATGTCATACTTGTGCTTGAGACGGAAACAACATATGCGGGCGAGCGACGTCCTCATAACTCTGAAGCCTGTGATTATTTGCACCACATAAAACTAGATAAAAGTATCTTTTATATTGTGATTAATAAATTAATTAATCTGCGAAATATTGTACCTATACAAATTGTTTTTCAAACTTCATTTATATTTTATTTAACAATCAAATTAGTTTCAATAAATACCTACATTTCAAGAAAAATATTAAAATTTATATAAAGTAAAATAATAAATGTATGCTAAGTGGAATTGTAGGTATACTTAACTACTTACTTTTTGTATAAATGAGTAATAATTCAGTTAATAATAAATTATGTAAAAATCAGGAATACTATAATTAATTGTGCTTTGAGCACGTTATTAAGAAAACACTAGACATTTGCTGTCTCCGTCTCACGCACAAGTACAACTTAACAAATTTTCTTTCACTAGTTGCATTAGTGTACTTACCAAAATTATCTGTGGTTAAGAATCTGCTTTTATTCGATATTTTAATTTTTCAAGCAAGATATGAGCATTTTTTATTTGTGATATATCACATAATATCCATATATTGCTTGAAAATTAAATATCAAATATCGCCTACGCGACGTTCTTACTGTTACTGCTTACCTATGATAATAC
This sequence comes from Macrosiphum rosae, assembly GCA_016617965.1. Lineage (NCBI taxonomy): Eukaryota > Metazoa > Arthropoda > Insecta > Hemiptera > Aphididae > Macrosiphum > Macrosiphum rosae. The sequence goes on along the minus strand of WHPZ01586716.1, from coordinate 2,419 downwards.
CTATTCACTATAATATTAAAACTAACGGCATACTTGTGAACGGAAATTTTCTATGTCGTACATTAATTATAAAACGGAGACAACAAACACATGGGCACCTAGCATCCTTTTCATACACGTTTTATGTGCTATAACTGATGTGAGTTTGAATGTGAAATTGAATGTGTGGTGCAGATTACCAAAACTAATATTTATACGTGGTGAAAATAATATGATGTTTTTTTAAAAATGTTATGCCACACATACTTACTTAAATGTAAATATTATTTGTGCTAATTTATTACAAGTACTAAAATAGGCACAAAATACCATATCCCAGATTAAGAACTACCACTGTACTAAAGGTGGAGGAAGAAGATATTAGTCTAACTAATAAGTCACGTACATAGATCTAACCTAACTGTTATATTCTTACACAATAAAAATGTCTTATCGTTCCGCCGAGGTGGCGCAGCCACCAACTATAACGGATTACCGGCAGGTAGGGATTAAGTTAGGTTAGGTTACGGCCTTAGCAGCCGTAAGGTGTGATATTTGTGTAAGAAAATAGATTCTCAAGAATTAATTAAAAGATAAAGAACTTAGGGCCGTATTCATAGTCGATGCTTAAGAATAAGTATGGCTTAAGCTATACTTATGAATCAAATGAGATTCATAAACGAGACATAAGAAAATAAAAAATGGTGCTCTGCTGTACAGTAGGTTACAAGTTGTTCACTGTATAATGGAATGTATTACATTTGAATTCAATGATATAATATCATTGTTTAAGAAAAACGATTCTGAGCGGAGACGGTATGTCAGTCTAGGTATAGGTAAGACATATTATATACTTATCTATGATGGTATTAAAAAAAATGACCTATAATAGCTACCTATAATAAATTCCAAATTAATCATAACACAATATCCATTATGTACTTATAAAGCGTTATACACCAACAACAAACCCTGGTACTATCATAGGTATATAATAGTGTACTTTAGAAGTTTCAAGTACCCATGAATAATGTTATATAATCTAAAATAGTTATTCTAGGTATTTTTATGTAATTTCATCCAAATTTGAACTTAAAATTACTATAAAAATAAACTATGCGTATGTATTTTTTAGATTTTTCGGTAACAGAATCAACTACTTACGTGGAATCTTGTTTTAAATTTTCAATCCTTAGATATAAGCGAGTTGGACATTTTATAAATTTTTAACTACAAAATAATTACTCAATTTTAAATTTGATAAATTTTGTCAAAATTCGATCTTTAAATGCTTATAAAAAAAAATTGTGCCTATGTATTTTTAATAT